>JAJLYH010000012.1:14180-174673 GCA_030571675.1 Arxiozyma telluris | reverse complement strand
CGGCAATAACAACCGGGAAAAAAAAAATGGAGCACGCTTTGCTGCACGATTAAATGGTTTTCTTTTGTTGTTTTTTCTTTCCCTTTCTTTTTTATTATTTTTATTTGTTGGGGAAGGGAGGGGGGGGAGCTCTTTTCTTGGAGCCTCGAGTGGCACTAGCACATCTAGCAGCTGAATAAGAAATGTCTGTGACCCAACGAACAAAGGACAAATAATACCCCCATTTGTGATATTTTCATATTATAATATGTTTAATATACATGCAAGACATATCTACATTATTCTGTTAATCGTGTGTGTCGTACAAAACTGGGAAACAAACAAAAACAGTTGGAGCTATCTTTGACTCCCATTCTAATTTATGAGTCAGTAAATTTATAATTTATATATGTATGTTTATGTATGTTTACGTGTATATGGATATGCCAATGTTACATGTACTTGAATAAATGTGTCCACTTTAAATATATATTCTGTGAAAGACAAATGGAACTCTACTTCTTCAGCAAACGTAATCTGTCTGGATGGATTGAAGCAGTTGAGTTAGATGAAGCAGTGTTATCTTTATCACTGGTAGATTCACCAGAACTAGTGCTATTAGTTGTACTGGCCGTGCTTCTATCATCATTGGCTTTACCTTTCATTCGATCCAGTCTCTCTTTAGTCTCCTTCTGTAATTTTTCATTCTTTTTACGTAATTTTTCCAATCTTTCCTTACTGTTACCTCCACCACCTACTGTTAATTCAACATTAAGTCTTTTACCATCACGCAAAATTGTACCGGTTTGTAATAATGCCAAATCCATTCTTCTTTGTATAGAAGTAGGATCTTTATTACCATCAAATTCCAAAAATGCAATGTGTTTTTCATTACGTATTCTAATATGATCTGGTGAGGCGCTTTTAAAATGTGCTTGCAACTCATTTGGTGTGACATTATTTGGTAACCCACCAACGAACACTAAAAACCTATTACCGTCAGCTTTCTTATTTTTACCTTTACCACCTTTACCACGTCTAGTCTTTCTCTTCTTTTTAGTTTGTATGCTTGTCCCATCAGAATTGATAGTTTTGCCATTTTCTGTGTGACTTTCATCTGCTACGACATCGGCTGTATCTGTTTTAGTATCAGTGTTAACATCACTAACCTTTTTTCTAAATTGTAATGCCTTTTGTTGTTTCTTAGTTAGTTTCTCACTCATGGAATATCTATCAATATTCGTATTTGTATATATGCGGATAATTCGTCTTCTTCTTCCCCTTTATATATATATATATATAAGCAGATAAAAAGTATTTGTTTTAGAAATTTTGTATCTTCTTATCAAAGTTTTCTTTTTTTTTTTATCAGATGTGTCGTTTGGTTTAATCTTATCTAGTCAAAAATATCTTTTTCGATAACAAATTTTGTTTTTTGAACATTACGAAAAAGAAAAAATTTTTTTTTTGTTTTTCTTTTCCAAACTTTGTATCTCCATATACATATATATGTATATGAGGTAATAACATAGAGGAAGATATTATATAGACAACTATGTAAGTATATGAATGTCGAGATAGGTATAAATTTAGATTTGGCATATACACACCAAACCATCGTAGTGGAGTATATTTAACCAAGATTGTACCACATCGATTCAGATACATAGGATTATTATTCTGCATTTTTCCTTTTTCAGCATGTTGTTTACATATAAAGATCTTTGTGCTTTATCTTCTACCATCATTGTCATGTCTACCTGTTTCATAATGGGTGTTTTTTATTCCAACTTAAGTTATGATTCTCATATCTTATTTAGTTCAGGTTCACCAAGCGAACAAGACTACAATTTGGTGTTAAACCATTATCAAACATTGCACGCCACCTCCCCATACTTGTTGTATGGGCTAGCGTTCATAACATTGTTGGGTATTATCGGGCATTTAGTCAGAACTTATAAGCCAAATCCAGATTTACAATATTTCGAATATGGGTCCTTGATCATGTACGTCCTTGGTATTTGTGTCTTTATTACAAATATTAAGACTGGTATAGAATGTAGTGTTACTCATGCATGGGGGGAAGTCGATGAACAGCAAGGGTTAGCTGTCTTGGGTTCTTCTAATATCATCCTTCTATGTGTCTTCTCTGGTGTGATTTTCTTACAAGCTGGTCTTTGGTGGTCAACATTAGATTACGAGAAGAGAATGGCTGAGTTCATGGAAAAGGAAAGAGAAGAACAATTGAAGAAGATTTTGTTAAAGGATACAAAGAAGAAACAATCTAAGAAGGATTAGTTGGTGTTAACTACATCGATCTTGTATATTGTTTATATGCACATGTTTATATATATATATATATGTGTATGTATGTATGTATATAGAAGATCCAGAATTTTGTGTATCTTGAGTCGTTAATTCAGCTCCTACTTTAAATGCTTTTTATTTTTTTTTTATTTTTTTTTATTTTTTTTTATTTTTTTTTATTTTTTTTTTTAATTAATCTTAAAAATTCAGGTAAAGCTTGCAGAAGTTACCGGGCAACTAAGATCATCATCATTATCATCATAATTAACATCTGTAAAAAAAAAAGGTTGCATACATATTTTCAGTATTAACAGTATAAAAATCCAAAAAAACAAAAAAGGAGAAGCATATCCATATTTGCCAAGGGATAAAGTAGCCTATTGTTAATGATTACGATGAATGCTGAGCATAATGACAACACTAATATAGCCCCCACTACTACCAAAGTATCTAATAAACAGAAGAAAACTGTAAAAGTACATAACAAAAACAGGAGTAAGCATAGGAATAAGGATAAAACACAGGAAAAGAGTAAAGATAACGCCACATCTACAAGTAAGAATAACAAGTACAAAAGTAAATATAATAAACCTAAAAAAACTGCCCCATCTTCTACTACTTCGACTGCTAACAATTTACAAAGAGCAAAAGCTATAAAACAATGTCGAACTCTCTTATCAAATAGACAATTCAAATTATTTAAAGATGACAAACAATCTACACAATTCGGTTTTACTTTGGATAATAAGACTAATAATAAGTATGTGGTAGTTATTCCAAATGATTATCCAAATCATTCAATAAAGTTACTAAACCAAAAGAATGATCAAAATATATCCGATTCACTCGAATATAACTGTTTAATAAATAATTTTAATAAAAAATGCAAATTAGAGGATTCTAATAAGACATGTATAGTATCACAATTGAATTATTTAACCGTGAATCATGATATTTTAATGACTCAATCACCTCAAGATTTCAATAACTATATGCATCTTCATAAAAGTTTCTATAACCAATTTAAATGATGTACGTGCAAATTTTAGGCATAAAAAAATCATAACACTATGATAATACACATGTATAAACATATATATATATACTTGTACTCATCTCATTTATATATATATATACATAGGCTTATTCTGAGTGGGGGAAAAAACTATATCTTAGAGGATCGAAAAAAAAACACATACATATAGATATTTTTTTATAAAGAATAACCGCGCTGTGGCTATGACTTTATCATCATCGTACAAGACGTACAGAGAAGGGAAGAGAATCAAAGGTTTTAAGTTCCCTACATTTATATCTGCTTAAACAAATCACTTACTCGTCTCTTTACTTACAGTTTTGTTTATCTATTTACACACACCTATCCACTTCATTCAACCTGTATCAAAGTGATCTGTTTCGTATATATAGATATATAGATATAGATATCTCATCAATTTATGACAAATGAATGACGAAGAAAGGTCAAAAATTATTAATGGGATAAATACAGTAGTAAACACAAATAATACAAAGTATAAAAAGAAAATATACTCATTTAAATTAAGAAATAAATCTGATTCAAATTTACTAAGAAAATCAAATCAAAAAGAAGATATTAAGGAAGAGACGGGTAATCCAAGTACGAATATTAATCATATATATAGTAGGAACGATAGCAACAATAACGATAATCACAATAATATTAATGAAGTTACGCCTATATTTTCATCTGATACAGTAAATGGTTGGTTATGTCAAGAATTGGAATTGATCTTATCCAATTGGGATTCGTTTAGTGAAGATGATATTACTAATTTTTTACATCAATGGGAAAGACAGTTAAGGCATGAAAGTAATATTCAATATTTTGTTCAGAATAATCAAATTGTGTTACATAAATTTATTACTGAGTTGATCCCGTGTCTTATTAACAATCTGAAATGGGAATTTATTGTATTGAATTGTTTTCAATCAATATTTAAATATTTTTTAAAATATCCTGAAATTATTAATATTCTTTTAATCAAAGATGAAACAGATTCCAAATATCCGTGGTTCCAATGGATTCTAACAATTATCAGTCGTGGAGATAATTTTCAATCTATTAAATTGAAATATCAATCTTTAACACTTTTATTACAATTATTTGATTTTAACGTTATTCATAGAAATTTTAACCTAAATGAAATAATTTGGAATATAATTCAAAATGATATATCGTTATGGATTCAACAATTACATGAATTGTTGATTATTGCCTCATCTCCGATATCGATTAATGACAGTATTAATAAAATTGTTCATCTTGGTAGAGTCAATGAATTAATACCTAAATTTGTCCTATTATCGTTAGATTTTTTTATCAATCTGATTAATTCATTCCATTCCATTACTACAAAATATATTATATTGAAACAATTAAAAATAAATAAAATACATGACTTTTTTTATCAACTTGATCTGTTAAGAGATTCATTAACATTTGACCTATCCCAGATCAATCAGAAAATTCAATATTTCAAAGATATTGAGAAAACTACATTACTACAAAAGAATCAAACTGTAGATGATTCATTATTCAATCAATTATCCACATATAATAAAGATTTAACATTGTTATTGGAAAGAACAGATAATACACCCTTACAAACACATTTAAATGACATATTTGATCATATGGTTAAATTTATAGATAAAAATCCATATGATGAATCAATAAATTTATTTAAATCTATCAATTACATATCAAATTATTTTAATCTCCAAAATAATGACGAATCAAAATCAAACTTTAAAGTTGCATCAGATAAAAATTTTAAAGATTATATGGAAAAATTAATGGATAATTTACAATCTGACGAAATTGCTAAGAGAGCTATGGAACAATTACGCCAATCAAAGGTGAAAATCCAAAAATTGACTTCAAAATTAAAATCTTTACAAGATTTGACAGTTTTACAAAATGATAACAATATGGTATTACAAGAATTGAAACAGATTAATCTTTTACTGGATGAAAAGGATCATGATTTAGAATCCTTGACTCTACAAAACCGAAGATTAGAGGATCAAATACGAAAATTAAATAGTGAAATCGAAAGATTAAACACTCATCAAAGATGGTATGCTGATCAATTTGCCAATAATATGAAAAACCATTGTAATAATAACTACGACAGTAATACTAAAAGTTATTCTACATTGTTTGAGACAATGAAAGATCCATTCAATAAGAAAAGAGATATTCAAGCTCTTCAAAGAAAAAGTTCTATGAAAAGCAGTCAAAGACTAAATTCTTTATCTTCAATATTGAAACAAACAGATGAGAAAAATCGTACGTCGAGTAGTAGTGGCAATCCTTTTCTTAAAACATCAATTATTAAGTCTGATTATCATGATCATAACATGCAAATTGGATCTGCAAGGATAGATTCAACAATTTCAAACACAAACATCACATCCCAACCAAAGTCGTCTATTTCTACTCCCTACAAAACCCCTTATCTTACGACAATAGATACTATGTACTTAGATCGAAGAAATAAATCATCAACGAATATTATTAATACTGAATTAAATTTACATACAATAACATCAAGAAAAGTAGATAGCAATCAACATAAAGATTATGAGACACAAAATTCTATATCTCCTACTTTATCACGTTTTAGGCCCGGGCTACCTCCACCACCTTTGCCAGTCGCGTTAAATACCCTTCCATATTCAACACCATCGTTAATCAATGAGCCAACAATCTTTGGAAGTCGACTTCCCACTTCGACCTCCTCATTACTAAGCACAGACTCTATTAATGATATATCCATAGGTGACAATATATCAGCAGAATATAGCAGAACAAATATTAATCCAGTATTAAATAACGAAAACGGTATTTCGTGGACAAATGGATCCCCAAAAAAAGAACTATGTTACCCATATGAAAATTCTACATATGATCTGGTCTGTAATAATGTATTTAACAATACATCACCTTCTATTAAAAATAATGCAAAAGTATCGTTATTAAACATAGATAATAGTAATAAAACAGGAAATATTGGTAATTCTAATCCTTCGAAGACACAGATAGCGACTAATATGCCTTCTGCACCTCCTTTTCCGTCCAATCTAGCAACTTTTTCAAATATTCAAAACTCTGAGTTACTTGTAACTTCTAATACAGTTTCGGAGCCTCCAAAATCACTTCCTATTGCTCCGCCTCCTCCACCTCCACCCCTCCCAGAGAATTTGTCAAAAATATCTCTTATTAACAAAGACACTAATGAAGCAAAAACATACTCTTCTACAGAAATACCTATACGCAAAATTCAAGCTGATAATGAGATGAATACATTACCATCAGAAGCACCTCTTCCACCACCACTACCTATTTTATTGACCAAGGCTATTCCATCGTCTTCGAAAGATTCAAATACACCAGTAAAAGAAGAAACAGGGCAGTCTCTACTATCAACTCCTCCTCCTCCTCCGCCTTTACCATCTTCATTAAAGAAATCAGAAATAAAGAAATCCCCTTCCGTTGAATCACGAAGTAAAAGCAAACCAAATCCAGTTACATTGCCAACAACTTTAAGTAAGTCAAATTCAATAAGATTAAAACAAATACATTGGGATAAAATTGAAAATGTGAATGGCACACTATGGGAAGATTTCAGTAGTAGAAGAGTTATATCAAAGGAACTACAAAATAATGGGATCTTGACAGAGATTGAGGAGAAATTTAAGATCAGAGAAAATTTTAGTTTGAAAATGAAGGGTAACAATAATTCGAATAACAGTCATAATAATAGAAAAGATAGTAATAATTTAAATAATAAATTAACCGTGTCATACCTTTCGAGAGATTTACAACAACAGTTTGGTATAAATTTACATATGTTTTCCAATTTAACGGTGGACGATTTTGTAAATAAAGTTTTGAATTGCGATAATACAATTATTAAGAATATCTCTGTATTGGAATTTTTTTCAAAAGAAGAGTTAACCAATATTGCACCTAGTTTGATTAGAAAGTATGAACCATATATGAAAGATGATGTTAAAGAAAGTTTACCCATCTTAGAACGAGCGGATGAAATATTTTTAAAGCTTTGTTATAGATTAAGATCATACTGGGGGCTTAGATCCAAATGCCTTTTGGTACTTTCCACTTATGAAAGAGATTATTATGATTTGATTTATAAGTTACAAAAAATTGATACTGCTATTTCACAGTTAAAAGAAAGTGAAGCATTTAAAAATATACTCTATATGATTATGGAAATTGGGAACTACATGAATGTGAAAAGAGTGGAAGGTATTAAAATCAACTCACTGAACAAATTAATTTTCATTAAATCAAGTGTAGATAATAATAATTCATTTTTGCATTTCATTGAAAAATGTATTAGACACAAGTACCCTGAACTGATGTCATTTTTAAGAGATATAGATGCTGTGGAAGATTTGGGTAGAACTACAATTGATCAACTTGAATTAGAGTGTAAAGAGTATTGTTCTAAGATCAATTCCATGTATTATAGTGTGACAAGAGGTAAATTGTCAAATCCTGATGATTTAGATCCGAGAGACCAAATATTGAAGAAAGTGAAATATAAGACTACTAGAGCAAAAAATAAAAGTGATTTATTAAAAGATCGATTAGAATTGACTCTGAGTGATATGGAGGAATTAGTCAAATATTATGGAGAAGATTATAAAGATATTGAAGTTAGAAACAAATTTTTCCAACAATTTATTGAGTTTATACAATTATTTAAAAAATGTAATAAAGAAAATGTGGAGAAAGAAGAAATGGAAAGATTGTATAATGAAAGAAATAAATCTCAGGTATTGATTGATGGTGAAGAGCAGGAGGAGGATAAGAAAATAGGTGAACAGTCAACAAAAGAAAGCAATGAGACAAGTACAAGAAAAATTGATACATTATTAACCAAATTACGCGATGTAGAGAAAGCTAAGAATAGAACTAGTAGGTATGATATAAGTGAGACTACTAGTAATAGTAGACCAAGTGAAAATAACAAGTTGGCAATTAGAAAGAAGAGAGAGGAAAGAAAGTTTAGAGGTAAGAACAAACGAGAAGACACAAATTATGATAGTAATAATAATAATAATGAAAAAAGTCATGATGGTAATGATGCTGATGACATGAAACCTGCATTATTAGAAAGAGCACAAACCATGTTAAGCAATATTCAAAACATATGAATATTTACTGTGCTAACATAAATTACTCACTTATATACCTATTTATGCATCCACAATATAGAAGAGGATCTATATTACCAAAGATTTAAAATTAGTGTTACAAAATTAGGTAACAAGAGCAAGGAACAAAAGAGAAGAAACAACATTTTTTTTTCTTTTAAAATAAGAAGAGTATTAAACGCATATATATATATATATATATATAGAGAGAGAGAGAGAGAGAGATGTTTAATTTTCTTGTCAATGAGATAATATGTATAGTCATTATATGATTAATTATAAACATGACACTTTTTTTTATAACGATAACAAAATGTGAATAGAATTTGAAAAGGGAAGATAAAAGTGATGGGAGAAAATAAGGAAGGATATAGTGATTGATATCAGTGACACAAATTGGTATTTACAGAAGGCACAATATGAACCAAACGTCGAAATTGGAAAGAGAGATATTAAATCATCGATTAAAATACCAACGACATTGAAAATATATTAGTAGGAGTGTACTGAAAATTGGGATTGATATAAAAGTTAATTATACAACATGACAAAATATAGACAATAAAAAAAAATAAAATAAAAAAAAAGAAATGGGAGCTAAGGACATATGAACGCATGTAATATAAACTTATTTATTTACAAAGTAAAACCGAAAGGGAGAGAAAAAACATCAAATATTAAAGGTATATAAAAGGAAAGAAAGTAACAAAAAATAAATGAGAGTTGGTGGGGTGGAATGGTGAGCATAAACCATTTGTATTCTTTTTATATGTATATATATATTTTTTTATAAGAAAGAAGAATTTTCTTCTAATAGGTCGAATTGTTGTCCATCTACAGTTAAAGACCATTCATGAATCAAGAATTCTTGATCTTTATTTGATCTATCTGCTACCAATTTGATTTCACCTGATTTATTCTTGTTCCCCTTAATATAGAATCTAATATTAACCTTACCAGCCATTGGATTCAATTGGCCATAAACCCAAGGTATCAACCCATCGAATTCTATGTTTTCCCCGATCAAATCTCTAATTTTCTCGGATCTACGTAATTGATATAAAGTATTAGCGACGATGGCATTTTCAGTCTTTTCATAATTGAAGATGACTGCCAATGCGGTGACTATGATACCACCAAAGAGGATGAAACTGGCCATTAGTTTCTTTTGATCTTTTGTTGGATCAGGCAATTCTCTATCTATTCTTAAAGGTTTGCCATGTTTTGTGGTGGTTGAGTTGTATCTAACATTAGATATTATTGTCTTGTCTATTAGAGGGTATGAAAACAAAGAGGAAGGAGTCTTAGTGGATGCCGTAATAAAAGAAAAATATGATCTGCTACCAACCAGACGGCTCATAATATTTTTATTGTTGACAGATAATAGAGATTTCTTTGAAATTGATAACATGTTTAGTGTGGTATTATTTTATTTGTTGTTCAATTGGGGAGTGTCTACAGTTCTGTGGTACTTATTAGTAGCAGTTTGGTAGATTTGTCCATACAGTTCAGGTTAAAACAAGGTAGACTCTCTCTAGCAGGGGGATCTTTTATTGTAACAGATGTAGTTTTTTTTTTTGTGTTCTGTATATTTTTTTTTCAATTTTGTCTAACAAACAATATTTTCCCCTTCTGGTGTTCCTCTTTTTTATTATTTTTTCTTTATTTTTTTTGAAAATTTCATCTTTGCCCCTTTACAGATAACTTGTGAAAGTTGGAAAGAGATCACTGGAGAGAGAGAGAGAGAGAGAGAGAGAGATACCACACAGTGTGTGTGTGTGTGTGACAGAGAGAGAAGTAGAAGCAGAGAGTGACAGAAGTGAACAGAGATGGACTGCGGAGCGTCAAGAGAGAGACGAGGAAAGAAGGAAAGTAAGGTATCTGTGCTTAAATATACATAAAAGATTCCCTAATAATGGCTTTAGTATGTGATTTTCAATGATTCAACACCTCCTCCCCCCATATAGACTCTAATTACTAACATATATGAACAAACAAAATAAAACAAATTTGTATCATATGACATGTAATATGCGAATTGTTTATTTTTCTTTCTTCTTTTTTTTTTTGCCCCTATTACCTGATTGCATGGATAATAGATTATAATTAGACTGGAAAATTGATACATATTGGTGTTGATCTTGTGTTAGTCTCCACATTACTGGCAGGCATTAGACGCAACACAGGTTTACAGTTCGATTTAAACAGACTAGATCAATCGGCAATAATATCAGATAAAACACACCATGCCCAGGATAATGGAGATTGGCGTCCAATGGCCAAAAGATATTTAGCCAAATATTTCAGTGTTGGTGAATCGTTTTATGATTACTTAGTGGCTACTTTAGGTTCATCCAAATATTTTGAAAGAAGATAACGTACTTATTTATCTTCATTCGTGTGCACATACACACACATATATATATATATACTTACATATGGATCTTTTACATAATATATTCCCTATCACATTAAGTTAGATAACTGATATCTGTATATATAATATACATCCATAACGCTGTAAGTTCTGATATAATGCACATCACGTGCCTTGGTATCTGAACTTTGCGTGTATCCAATACTTCAGGCGCTACCACATGCAATAAGAAAATAACGGGTGTATGGGTGCATTCCAACGCGTTTCTTTTTATTTCCTTTTTTTTTTAATTTTTCCTGTTTTTCGCAACGCCCCACACACCTCTCGGTTTTTTTTATTAGAAGGTCCTTCAATATGTGTGGGTGTTTGTGAGAGAAGAGGCGGGGCGTGGGGAAGGCGGGAGTCGATTAGATTGTCACATAAGATTGATTCCCTCTGAGCGTCAAACAACTACTGATTGGCAACTACGAAAGACTTCGAAAGATACTAGTAGTAGTGCTATATATATATATATATATATAGTTATCTCTTGTTTTTGTTTTTTGTCCTTTTTTTTTTGTTTTGAAGCTTTGATAAAGTCAACTGATCCCATCATACTCCCCTTTTCTACTTATCTACCATCGTGGCCACTCCCTTTCTGTATATTTTTGCTTCTAACACACTTATGTCAATAGAGGATAATTTCGATTTGAACGAGCACGATGTTTTATTTACACCAGAATATTCAGATGTGTTACTGAAAAGAGTGCGCGAAATTTATAAAAATGATATTCTACATTCGTATCCACAGTTGAAATTACAAAGATTGATTGATCTATTAGAACATACTGAATATTTGTTCGAGCTATATTTGAAATTTTTGTACCGCTCGAATAGCACCAGCAGTAACAGCATAAACACTACTTCTCAGAATGATGCTTTACATTCTTTTATAATAGGCTGTTTCTATATCTATTTGATTATGCCACAGTCTATCCAATTCCAATCAAAGAATAAATCTTATACTATCTACAAAGATATTAAAACTTTATACGAGTCTCAATTGAATATGACTAACGTCTGTTTAATGGTTAGAAATGAAGTGGAAACTATTTTAGAAAATAACTTTACATTGTCAACAATAGATAATAGAACCACCAATAATCCTCATCACAACGATTTGATAACCAGTTCTAGGAAGAGATCTTATTCTGTACCGTATAACCAAAACAACCATTCTACGAATATTACTACTTCTAATAATAATAATAATAATAATAATTCATATTATAATGAGTCAAATAGAGTTGCTGAAAATGTAAATAATAATCTTAGGAACTTATTGATAGAATCTGATTCAGAGGATTCAGAAGACCAAAATCCTTATCTTTGGAAAGCACCAAATTTAGAACCAAATGATCAGTTGAAAATAGCCGCCTTTATGTCTTCTTCTGACTTAGATAAAGATACCAAATACTATGAATTGAAACTTAATAAAGAAATAGATAATTCTATCTTGTTGTCTCCTCCGGCTCATTCTCCTCCTCCTATACCATTTCAAGAACCTTTACCCTTCCCAGAAAAACCAGAAGATTCTCTCGATAGTACATGTAGCTTACGCAACATTGTCAAGAAAAGAAATCAAAGTCTGTCTTCCTTTGTTCCTCTTCCTTCCACTCTCCCCTCCATATCTAACCCTACCTGTGCAGATAATGACGACACTTCACCAAACACAGATACACATACAGATCTCTCATTTACAGCAGATAGATCTTTGACCCATAGGAAAAATTCATATCATTCGGTTTACATGATGGATACAGATGAAACTTCAAAGAACAGCAAATTTTATGATGAATCTAACAGCTTCATACAATCTTTAGATCAGCTACAAAAGCAATCCATCATCACTGCTCCCGAACTATTCTCATTACTATCCAATAAAAATAATAACAAAAAAATTCTATTGATAGATCTAAGAACAGATTCACGGTTTCAGTATAGCCATATCTTAACTAACTCACTGGTCCATATTGACCCACATCTCCTATGGGATCAAACAACGAATCTGCCTGTCTACGAAATGGAGAAATTAGAGGCAATCTTAAGGTCAAAAAATGTTCCAAACTTGGATTTATTTGAAAGAAGAGATCAATTCGATTACATCGTGTATTATAGTGATATGAAGACTTTTATGAAACTGAAATTTGATTATCATTTCACTTTTTTTTATCTTTTGATCACCTCGAAGTTAAGAAAATTGAAATGTGTACCAACTAGTCTATTAGGCGGTTATGAAAAATGGAAAAAGGTTATTACAAATTATTCCAAGAATTATGACATTAATATATCGGATTATCTTTATAGATCACAGGCCTCTGACAGCACTTCCATCAGCAACTCTACTAAAAAACCCACTACACTCCCTGTTAAAAAACAATCTTTCCCACCTACCACAGATAAGCAATGGAAACCATTGGAAGTTCCAATAAGAATTAGGAAAAGACCTCCACCTCCTCCACCTACTGTGGTCCCTAAGTCTCCAGAGGCAATACCCAAAATACCACCAAGGATCCAAATTGACAATTCACTCGTGTCTAGGGAATATCCTTTTTTCTCTGAAGAAAATGTTAATAATTATGCGTCTGCTATTCTGTCTCCATCACAATCACCAGCATTATCCATTTCATCAAATGATACAATTTCCACTTCATATAAACCAGTAAATAAAGAATATTATAATCAGGAAAGGCCGCCATTACAAGTGGAGAGAAAACTAGATAATATTCCCCTGATATCGACAACACTGGCTAAACGATATACCCTTCAGAAAAATAAACAAATTCCTAATATTAATAATGAAAAATATAAAGATACAAATAGGAAAACTACTGATGACACAAACATTATTCAGAGGACATATACTATTCCAACGATTGAAAAAAATCCAAACACCTATGTTTCGTTGTCTATCACTGGGTTAAGAAATCTCGGTAATACATGTTACATTAATAGCATGATACAATGTTTATTTGCTACAAAAGAATTTAGAAACCTTTTCATATCATCAATTTATAAAAAATTTTTAAAATTGAATAAAACAAATTTACCACAATTATCAAACGGATTTTATTTATTGTTTAAAAAAATGTATTTGAATGGTGGCTGTTCAGTGGTTCCCCTATCATTCTTAAAGATTTGTAACATTTTAAGACCAGATTTAAAGATTCCGGATGATCAACAGGATACTACTGAGTTCTTAATGTTAGTATTAGATAAACTGCATGATGAATTATCTAATCAAGATGAAGTAGTCAATGCATATCCAAATTTAATGTTATATGATGAAACTCAATTAAAAGTAGAAGCAAAGGATTATAAAAAATGGTTTGATAAGAACGTAATTGGAAATGGATTATCACCAATAGATGATATCTTTCAAGGACAAATAGAACATTGTTTACAATGCCAAAGATGTGGCCATTCATCGTTCAACTACTCCACTTTTTATGTGTTATCATTGGCTATTCCAAAACCTTCAGGTTCCACATTTTCTAAAAATAAAAGGGTCAAATTGGAAGATTGTTTGAATATGTATACAAGTGATGAAGTTCTGTCAGGTGAAAATGCTTGGGAATGTCCACATTGCTGTAAGATAACAAACGATTATAAGGCAATGATAGAGAAAAATAAAATAACAAAACATCTGATAAAGGAACAATCAAATTTGTCATCCAAAAATACACTACTATCATCCTCTCCTTTATCATCTTCCTCCTCATCATCATCTTCATCATCGTCATTCCGTAAAAGTGGATTATTTAGGTTCTCTCGTCATCATGATCGTCAGAGTAATTCTAATTCTAATGGAGGACGCGATACGTTAAAACCATCATACAAGATGAGTCGTTCATTATCTCCGTTCAGAGTTCTTGGCGGTAATAGTAGTGGTATTAGTAACAACAACGGTCATAATGATAAATTCACTCCTAACAGTAATAATAACAATACCGGAGATAAAAAAAGAGGAGAGAAAGAATCTTTGAAGTTGGAAAAAATGGCTCAAGAGGAAGAGATGAAAGAGATAAAAGAAGAAATGAAACAATGGAAGACCAAAAAATTAATTACAGTGAAAACAATAAATTTTATATCACTACCGAAAACTTTAATTATTCATTTATCAAGATTTTATTATGATTTAACTAAGAAAAATGATACATTAATCACTTATCCATTAATATTGGAGATTCCGACTAAAAATGGTAAAAATGTGCAGTATAAATTATATGGACTGGTTAACCACACAGGTAATCTGATATCGGGGCATTACACATCATTGGTTAATAAAGAAATCAATCATAGCCTCGAATCCGATGAGCAAAAATGGTATTATTTCGATGATGAAGTTGTCAAAGAAGAAACAAAGCATGGTAATTTGAAGAAAGGTATTACTAAAATATCCAGTAATGATGTTTACGTGTTATTTTATGAAAGAATGGCATAGGGAAAAAAATAAGAAGATTCATTAAATATTGATAGAGCATTGGGTTGTACCTTTAATAGCTGTTTGCATGTGTGTTAATTTTACATACTCATAACGCTAGTTTATATAATAATAATAGTAAAAAACATTTACTTTAGTGTTATATGATATAAAAGAGAGACAGTTATTTCAAAAGAATATTTGTTAGCCAGTAAGAATACATGAAACATATAAAATTATACTATGAGAATATTAAAAATAAAATCTTGATAAGAATAGTGATAATTATGATTACAGGTGTGCAAAATAAAAAAAAAAGGAAAAAACGATTCATTCACCTCCTCTATTTAAATACCAAAAGTAAGAATATAATTTTTAGCTCTTTCAAATTCATGATTTTTCTTTCTTAAATCCCAATTTAACTCTTTAGCCATGATATTTACAGTACCTTCTAACGCTTTGAGTGATTCATTGGCGTCTACAAAGGTGAATCTTGTTCTTCTTAATAAGAAATCTAATGGCGTCCTTGTATATTCGTTATGGATAGAATATTTCAATTCACCTATTGTGTATGGATAATCAAACGCCCCACTGTCACATCCACTGTTACCAGCCATTGTTAATGGTAATTTATTTTGTGGGTCATTCTTAAATAATTCACAAATCACTGGTGAGTGGTCACCGTAACTATTTGATAAATATTCGGCCATGACTGGAGAAATATGGTAAGTCTGTTGTAAGAAGGCCTCATAATTAAGATCCCAATTCTGTGATCCAATCAATTTTATGTTCTTTGTATAACATGGCTTCAAACCTTGGATATTGTTAAATTTACCTACTTTAATTACCTCATCAATGGTCTCTTCTGCCATTTCCCTGAAAGTGGTCCACTTACCACCAGCAATTGTAACCAATCCACTGGAAGAAGTAAATAAGAAATGTGATCTGACTAGGCCTTGAGTGGCATCTTTGTAGCTTGGAATATCGGCTTGATCAGCACTCAATCTTGGATCCTTGACCAGTGGCCTAATACCAGCCCAAGCGCTTAAAACATCTTCTCTCTTCACGGGAAACTTAATGTAATGTTGTAATTCTTTCAGGATGTCTTGAATATCAGATTCTGTAGGAGTAGGGTCACTAGGGACTTGTTTTAATGGTATATCTGTGGTGCCTGCAATGACTTTACCCATCCATGGTAAGAAAAACATAACTCTGCCATCTTCAGTGTTTGCGTCTAATAACCCCATATTCTTGGGACAGTAATAGGATGGTAATATAATATGCACACCAGCTGAAGGAACCACCATTTTGGGGTTTCTCACCGCAATAATCGGTTGTTCATCCGAGTTACTAATAGAAGTACTAGTATTAGTATTAGTATTTGATATAGTGTTTATCTTGTCAGGTAAACCATCTTTATTATTATCCATTTGTAATATTGCATCACTGAATGGGCCAGTAGCATTAACTATTGTCTTGGCTTTAACGTCAAATACCTGGCCAGTTTCTCTATCTTTCAATTTTGCACCATTTAGTTTGCCAGTGGCGGGGTCCTTTAGCAATTGGATCACTTGGATATAATTCAATGCAGTAGCACCGTAATTGATTGCAGTCATGGCTAGGGATAAGCAAAACCTAGAGTCATTGAATATCCCATCGTGGTAAACAAGACCTAATTTCAGATTAGTTTGGTCCAGCATTGGGGCTATATGATTCATTTGATTCTTAGATAAAGTGAAGGATTTCCTAAGGTTTTGATTACCTGCAAAAAGATCATAAAATTTGCAACCTAAATAATAGTAAGGTATCTGCCAATAGTTGTATATGGGGATAATGATCGGTAACACCTTTGAGAGGTGAGGAGCAGTATTCAAAAGATGAGCTCTTTCATTTAAGGCCTCGATAACTAAATTCAACTGATCCTTAGAGAACTCGGTAAAAGCCTTCTCCAAATATCTGACGCCTCCATGAGCCAGTTTAGTAGATTTAGAGGATGTGCCACTTGCAAAATCGTTTTGTTCCACCAATGCAACATTGAGTCCTCTACTTTGGGCGTCCAGTGCACAACCTGTACCTGCAGATCCGCCACCGATGATTAGTACGTCAAATATTGTGGATTTGTCTGTTAACTTATTTAATAGTTCCTCTCTAGACGGTAGTTTGTGGGTGGCTTGAGAAACGTTTAGATTCCGTGAGATAGAGTTAGTAAAATTTGTAGGTACTATATGTGGAGACCATTCATTTCTTGTCTTATACCAGGCAACTGTGGAAATTGTCCCTATCCCAAGAGTCGTTAAAAGTTTATGTCTGGCTAGAGATGCGATAAATGTCATGACGTGGGTTTGGCAAATAAGGATAGATAACTTCCTAAACGTTTCCAACGGTCTAGTTTAAATATAGGTGTGTATATGTCTGTGTGTGTTATTGACTCAACAGGGGAACCGTAACTTTGAACAATAGTGCTACAGTTAAATGATTAATGATAAATGGTTAGTAGCAAATATAAGAGTTAATAGAAATCGTGGTAGCAGTGGAACAGAGTTGGATGTGTGGTGTAGACAATATTACAACCATTTCTGTGAACAAGTTAACGATTTGAAGGGAATTTCTTCTCTTCATGTTTCAATTCCGCTTTTCTTTTTTTTATTTGAGGATTTGGGGTTATCGGCTGGGAGAGGTGTGGGTGTTCTAGTGCAAAGTTTCTGTGGGGGAAGTCGAATGTAATTCAATTACAAGATAGAAAGTAGTAGTAGAATCGTGTGTGATGTTGGATATATATATATATATATATGTGTGTGTGTGTATATAAGTTATTTGGCATGTATTGGCTGGTTGGCTGGTTTGTTCGTTCGGTTATTTGTTTGTTCGGTTATTTGTTCGTTACAATGTACAAAGAATATATCGTGGTGTTGAATTGACATGATGTATATATGGAGAGACAGGCACAGAGAGACAAAGAGAGATGGAGGGAGAGAGATAGATTTATGGATAATGAAGCATATAGATTGTTTCAACGGGGTCATTTCATTCTATCTAATCAAAGATACCTTTCTTTTTAGCTCTTTTCAATTTCTTTCTAATTATAAAAGTTGGTACACTGCAGATGAAATTTTGTAACCCACTTAACGTCATTGATAAAGAACAACAAAGTGCCAAAGGTTGCAATCCGTTGATCATTTCATTTAGGAGATGTTTTGGGTAAGGATGTGTCAAAGACAATATTATCACATCCAAATTATCCACAGTGGCACTAACGCAATCGAATAAATGCAATACATGGTTTCTCAATTTAATGATATTGTTGATTATATCCTCTTTCTTAACAAAATTGTCCCTGCTATCTGAATGCCAATGAACAATGTATACCGTATCACCGTTTTTCACTAATGTACCCATAACATATGTCACAGCATATATAGACTCGCTAGTCAAATCGACGTACAATATATAACTATCGCCATTCATATTTTCGTTTTCTATCGTTTCACCATTGATAGTGGATGCGGCTGCCACTGGTGTTGTTGTTGTTGTTGTTGTTGTAGCATTGTTGTTTGAATTAAGAGGTCCTCTTTTATTCAATGTTAGGACACCTCTAATATATCCGCCTTCTAAAGTAGAAATATTAATATTTGGATCATCGTGATTGGGATTTTCACTTTCGTATCTATCAATCCATGGTTTACTACTCTCTAGTACGTCATTAATACTACTACAAAAGTTTGGCAACACTTTCGTACCCAAATCATAATTAAATTGCTCATTGATTGAATTATCATTCTCGATGTCACTGACCTGTTCTTCATCAGACTCCTCTTCGTCCGTATCTTCTTCATCTTCTTCTTCCTCGTCTTCGTCTTCTGTATCATCGTCTGTATCGTCAAAAACTTCTTCGTCGTCTGTATCCTCGTCCTCATCTTCCTCATCCTCGTCCTCGTTATTATTTTTATTTTTTTTCTTCTTGCTACTTTTATTAGCATCAGTATTGCTATACTTGACCTTATAGTTATGTAATCTCATTGAAGGATCCTGTCTCAAAACAGTCCATTTCAAAAACTCTTCATCTCTAATCCTTGAAGCAGTACGAGACCTAGACCTAGACCTAGACCTGGAGAAAGAACGAGACCCGCTCTTTGAACCACGCCGACTTGACTGATTACTGTTAGCGGAACTAGCAGTACCAGTGGTGATAGTAGTGGTGGCATTGGAAGAAGAAGAAGCAGCAGCAGCAGCAGCATTATTAGTCAATGGATTACCGTTTGCATCTACGGTGTCTCTAGCTCTGGAGACATTATCGTTTCTTCTTTTGATTCTGCTTCTACCACGCTGTAACTGTTCGGCGTCGAATTGAACACCCAGTGATGAACTGTGGTTGTTTAATGGGGTGTCTAAATAATGACGGGCGTCTGAATTCTTAGGGGATGGGGGGTCATCATGCGGATCTTCGCCAGATAGGGTTGTGGAGTTGTTAATGATGGAATTGGTGCCTTCTGGAGAAGTTAGTAGGATAGGTCTATGTTGATCCATTGAAAAGAAAATCAAATCAAAGCAAAAGAAGGGGGGTCAGAGTAAGTGGAAGCAATAGAAAGCACAGAATTGAAATATAATGTAAAAAAAGAAAAAAAGGACAGAATTAAAATTAAAATTTCACACACAAAGACTATGAACTCTTGTGCGAGTGTGTGGATATGCAGGTGTGATAACCTATATGTGTATGTGTTATTGTATACTCTATCTTACACGTTGATACGTCTTCAAGGCAGTTGTTGGTTGATATTATTATTTATTATATAATAATATCATATTATTAAATGTGTGTCGTGTCGCACGATTTTGGTTCCCCCCCCCCCTGCTCCCTCCAAAAATAAAAAAAAAAAAAGAAATTAAAAAAGAAACTTGCTTCTTTCTCTTTTCGGAAGTTTCCGTTGTGATAGCGCCGGCGCCCAGACTCTGCCAGCGACATTTACAATTAGACCTGTTCCCACCATCGATTTGAGTGTCACAGCGACTGCAGCTGTGGACGATGTTGATATTTGTTATTCGTTGTTTGCTGTTTGCTGATGGTGGTGACGGTGAGAAGGGGTGAGAAGGGGTGATCAGATCCACTTTTAATAAACGTATACAGATTGTACGCTAGTGTATGTGTCGGTCGGTCCTCATTTTCTCACCCTAATGCTAGAACAACAACAACAACAACAACAACAAGATGTGGCAAACGTGTCTTTCAGTGAGCCCCAGAAACGAATCTTTGATTCACAGACGTTACTCTACTTCCAAAGGTCTGTGGCTATCCAAAGGATAAAACACTATTTGAAAAAATACATTCAGTTGATGACAAGAAGACCCATCCCAAGCGTGGACGGATACGTGCCACACTATAAGACTACTCAAAGAGTGGTCCACCTACTAGACACTTTATACAGTCTGTTTTTGTCTACTCCACCTTTGAAGGGCCCCAGACGGTTTGGTAACATGGCTGATAGGTTGTGGCATGATAAAAAACATAGGGTCCTTAGGCCGTTGATCAAAGAGATTCTTGTCGACCTATCTAGTCGCTATCAACACGGTGCAAATGAACATTTGATCGACGAATTGCAACACTACATCGAGAATTCTTTCGGGTCAAAGATCAGATTGGATTATGGTACCGGCCATGAACTCTCCTTCCTAGCGTTTATAGCTTCATTAGACATGTTGCAACTATGGGGTGACACAGATATCTCGGCAGTTCCAGGTTCAAAGGAAAATGACCAACTAAGAAATTTTGCAGATGATTTGATATTCATTTGGCACAAATATTACGATCTGGTTAAATCCTTGATCCTTGTGTATAATTTAGAACCAGCCGGTTCCCATGGGGTATGGGGTCTAGACGACCATTTCCATCTAATCTATGTATGGGGCGCAGTCCAATGGTCCAATACACATGATTGCCTCCCTTCGCCAAGAGAATTGTTGGTCGGTCAACAATACGATTTTTATAAGGATCGGAATTTCTTCGCCCAGGGCATAAGTTTCATATGTCAAGTCAAATCAGGTCCCTTCAAAGAACATTCCCCAATACTATTTGATATTTTGAATACTGTTCGATCATGGCAGAAGATTCAACGTGGGTTGTTGAAAATGTATGATGATGAAGTGCTGAATAAGTTCCCTGTGGTACAACATTTTTGGTTTGGTGATGGGTTTTTCCCCTGGAGGGATCAATTCACGGGCAAAGACTTTCCTTTAGTTGAGGCTAACTCTAACACTAATGCTGATGCTAAAACTAATAATGATCGTGAATTCTTTACATCTATCCCAACTACTTCCAATGGATCATCTAATCACTGTATTATGGATAATAATTACAACACTACGCCACCCTCCTCATCAACCTTAAGAAATGTTCGTATAGGAACTGACAACCCACTAAATAGACTAAGAGATAAATCATCATCATCATTGTCTACTAATATATCTGCCACTAATAGACCGCAACTTCTATTCAGCAACGCAGCATCGAATACATCAAGAGCATTTACTAATGTTTGTTCAAGGAAGGGTTCAGGGATCATGGGGCCTCCAAGTATAAGAAATGTTAAAAATGTTTTATCGATGAATCAACAAAAAAATTCTTTGAAGAAATGATATGAGTCTTTCATAAATAATAGAAGGTTTCTCTTTCCTACTACGATTTTCAAAGATATACTATACATAGTAGTAGTAGTATATATACGTATATATATATATGTGTGTGTGTGTGTATTGTGTTGTGTTTCTATATAAAGAGTTTATGTAATGAATGAAGAAAATTATCTTTATATGGAGATGAATGAGATTTTAGCTATAAAAAAATTATGCTTTATATATCTGTTGATTGTACATATCGTGTCCAACAGAAAGATAAAACACCAAATAACTAACCACCCCCAGTTACAACAAGGAAAGACGAGTACACACAATTTGGATATACATTGCGGTGGAATAGCCTTATCAGTGGAAGTGTCTTTTATGATGTATGATGGTACACACTTTCCCACTTAAAATTTATAACGATAAATCAAACAGGATTTACAAACAAGCAGGGCAGAAACAGCAGCAACACAAATATTCTACAAAAATATCTGACATATGGAATATCACTACCCAGACTAATGATACATTTAAACAGAAGGATAAAAATATAGCAGCTTTCTTTCAAACTGGCAAGCAATCGAGGAAACAGGGCAAAAATTTTAGCCAACTTTTTAATCAATTACCTAAATGCACAGCTAATAAACAAAAATTATCTATTACAAATATTACTAACTTTCAAAATGTTAATGGCAGTATTAATTTGAGAGGGCAATTCGGATATGGAGGAAAAATAGGAAATTCCCATGAGTTATCTCAATGTAAAGATTATTCAATTGACAGATATCATACACCTTTAGTAACTCAATTGAAACAATCTCTCTCCAATATTGATTGTAGGATACAAGTAGCTAAATTAAAGAAGCAATATGATACATTACTTAGAATCAAATCAATGGAAAGATTATCGAATCACGAATTATTAATTATACCTTATACATCAAAACAAAATATGGTCAAATATGTCTTGCATATAGGTAAAAATACGTCCATAAATGATGATTTTATCAATTATCAATGTGGACATTTACAAGTAGCAGTATTAGCTAAATCAGCGGTAAAATTATCAAATGACACTTATTGGTGTCTCTCATGGAAGTTGATTCAAAAGAAAATAAAGCTGGAAGTCAATCCAAACCATTAATGAAACGTTAATATACTATAAAAAATAATAATAAATGCATTCTATTAAATATTCAAATGATAATATATATATATATATATATATATATGTGTGTGTGTGTGTGTGTATCCACAAGAATTTATTAAATTATTTCCAAATCACTATCCGAGTCTATATCATTTCTTTTTGGTTTCTTTTTATCCTTCTCAATACCAAACACTTCCATCCATGCAGCTTGTCGATGTTCCTTTCTTTGCATTATATGGACAGCAGAAGGTGTAAGATTAACTGATTCTTTCTTAAATGATAATAGTTCCTTAACTACATTTTTCTTATCGTTCTTTGAATCATAATGTAAATTTGGGGCTTTAGAATTGGTTGAAACACTGCTACTAATATCCTCGTTTTTAATCGGAAGAGATGTAAATTTTTTATTATTCAAGAAAGATGAAATTTTACCACGAGTTGGATCAAATCCTATATGTTGAATTAAACCGCTTTGTAAAACGGACTGTGTTGTACTTTTTAGTTTATTAATCTCAATGGAACTTCTGTCCTCAAGATCGATATCATTATTAAACATTTTTTTCAACATCTTATCGATTTTATGAGATTGTGCAGTCTCATCAATCTTTCTCTTCCTATTATTCTTTAGATCTTTTTTAATTGCATCCGGATTATGGTAATCATCATCAAAGAAGGCCTTTGCTGCATTACTACTACTGAAATGTCTTGCAGTTATGCTCTTTTTCCTTAATTCTTCCTCATTTTGACGATTATATCCGACAGTCCGTGATATTAAATTAAATGATGGAGCGTTAGAACTATTACCATGATTATTTGGGGCAGATTTTCTATTACTGCTACCTCTACTTTGAATATTATTTGATAGTACTCGGCTGTTAGTCGAAGGGTTTCGATTTGAAACATTTTCACGATAAATACTTGGTTGAATACCGACTTTCGTTGGAGCACCCATGGAAAAGCCACCATTTAAATCAGGTCGTTTCGCATTTGATGATCTCATCTGGACTTCGCGATGGTACTCGCAATATTTTTCAATGGATATATCAATGCAATTTCCACATTTACTGTTACTTGATTTATTCCATACTGGACAATATCCAAGATCTCTGCTTTTACCAATCTCTAAAATGCAATTATAATTATGTGCTATTTTTAAATTAAATGATTTAATAATATTCTGGCCTCTTGATAATGAAGATGGTTTCCAAGGTAAAATTTCAGGATTTAAGATCGCAATAATGTCACCTACCCGAAGAGTAATATATTTCTGAACGCCAGAATCCCCAAAGATGAATACATCAATCTGTTGTTTAAGGTTTGTTAAAGTCAATTTAATAAATTTTTGAGGTTTAGCACTTGTAGTATATTTGACTTCACTCCTGTGGGATATTATCCCTAACGTTACCCAATTGGAATATTGTGGTTCTTCAAATTTAGGTGGTCGTACTTTGGCAAATAATTTATTTAATCTTAATATTTTAATATTTTCTAAAGTCTCTTTTAATTGAGGCTCTGGTATATATCTTTTGCTTATCCATAAATTGGAATATTCTTCTAATTCATTGACTGAAATATGTTTATATTCTTTAGAATTGTTATTATTACCAAATGTATGAATTCTAGAACTCATCATACTCTCATGTGCCTTTATTTTTAACTTCTCTTTCTTTTTTGAATCCTGAAACCTGTTGGCAAAATATGATGTAGTGGATTCAGGAATATTAGATCTGTTTTCATTTGCATATTTTTCTTTCAATTTTATCTCATTCAGATTAACTTCTGCATTGTTGGATGTGGCCTCGGAGTCTTGGAAGTTTAATTTAAAAGTTGTAGTGTTAACTTTATGATTGGGAAACTCATTACCTGTAGATTTCTTCTTTTCTGGGGTTCTCGGTACTTCAACAGATACAAAATTAGGATCCACTTTCTTTGAATTAACTTTTTTTTGTTCCAATCTCCTTAAAAGGTCTTGTTTCCTTTTCTCCATTTCCTGTATTTCCTTTTCAATCTGAATCTGTTCATCTTCATCTGATGTGAGGTTAGCATATGGGTCTGCCGTTATGACATCACGTGGATCAAGATTCATCATGCTGAGACAGGTCCTTGATTTTGTAGTTTCTATGAGTTAGTCGGTTCCAAAGAAGCTCAACAGGTAGATCATTTCTTCATAATACGCAGTTATGTCCACAGAGATTCCACTTCTTTCTAGTTGTGTCCTGTTTTTGATAGAATTTTTATTCTAATTAAATCATCGAATTTGATCTTTCTTCAAAATCTCAAAAAGGAATCAAAAATCCATTGGCAGTAATGAAATATATGCAGTAATAGTAATGAATACGGCTATAGGTACATATCTAGAAAGAGAGATAGGAAAGTGGTGGGGATATGTAAGAAGGTTTAGTTGTTGCAGTACTTGTGTTACCAAATTCTATGGAATCATCAGTGCTTTGCTGTTCTCAATTGTGCTGATCATTGTTTTCTTGTATTCCTATAATTATTACTGACATGCGTATATATACGATATAAAAGCTTGAAACTCCACAGTAGTTAAAAACTACTTTCAAAGCAAAATCAAAAATATGTGTTATATATATGATAGTTGATGTTAGGAAATTGGTTTCATGGCTAAAATCTTGAGGAAAATAGATTGGTTTGATCGAATTCTTTTTACCAATCGAAACACAGTTGGGAGAATATTTGGAATTGGAGTTGTGTTATTAGATATCTAAAAAATGGTTCAAGAAATGGATGAAGATAGATATATGGTTATGAGCACACGCGCAGGTATGGAGGAAATATCATACAATATTTAATTTTGTTTAGATAGAAGTCAACTATTTACATAGATGTAAAGATATGTATATATGTAGGAGTGGATATTGTAGTGTTTATATGTACTTTTTGACCCCAAGATTTTAGAAAAACCGAATGGTTAATATTCTGTTTGTGGGGTATTATTGATCTCTTCCTTCTTGGAAGGATTCGTAATGGTCATTTTGTTGAGAATGAGCGCCAGAAGGTAATGGATAGATTGTAAACATTCTCAAATTATATTCTATATGTTATTAAATTTATTAGTATACAAAATAGAAGTAAAGTTCTTCACTTTTCTTCTTCTTACATAATATAAAAATAAGTATATACATATAAGTGTGGATAAATTGTAAATAAGATATGAAAGACGTCCTTCTGTTTATATATGTCATTCATGCTGAATTTTTCTTTACGAATGACAGTAAATTAGTTAAACGGTTTTTATCATCATTTAGTTCTGACTAAACGATAAATATTTTATTTCTATCGTTTATAATCCACTAAGATCTCATTTATCTATTTATTTTATTCTAGAACATTCTATTTCAACAATTTCAACACATTAAATCCATACACAATTATAGAGGCGAGGACACCAATATTGTATAAATTTTTGTGTCCTCAGGTATGCCGAGATTCAAAGGTATTATCACATTTTATCTCCAGAATTATCTATATAAATAACTAAATTGAGTAGATGAATTTAAAATATTATACACTAGATATGTAAATTTCATAAGGGCATATGGATTTTCTTGTTATTAAAAAATAAGTCAAATCAAACAATTCAATGAACAGTGCAGTAGGTTGTTGTAAAATTTCTAAAAAAAAAAATTGGAGATAAAATAATTCTGAACTATTGGTACAGAATCTTTAATTATTAGGTTTTCTTCTTCTTTTTGAAACTAATTATTACACATGTGTTTTACATAAAATATCAGTTGGTTTATCTATCATATAGTTTTAATCTATTTATTAATGCTTATTGAGAAAACGTCGATGGAAAATGGATATAGTTATATTTGCTAGAACAGTGGAAGTCTCAAGTTATTGTTGATACTAAGAATGTTTAAGTATACTTGTAAGAAGGGGGGAATATTTTTAATTTTATAAAATATTACAATTCAGAAAGTAAGACTTGTTTATGCCTGTATTATGTAAAATTTTACATAATTTTATTCTGAGTTTAGAACCTCATGGAATCTTTAACATATAATTATTATTCTCAAGTTACTATTAATATATTGCAACTAATAATGAAAAATGGTGAGCACCCTACAAAATATGTCCAATATTGCACAGGATATGAACCACCTGAACTCATTTGAGGAGTAAGGGCTAGTTGAAATATGATTAGAGCTATGTTTGATAATCTAAATTCACCGTACCAGGTGATTAAAAAAGTTATGAAAATTTATATTAAAGAAGACTTGAAGATAAAATGAGTTACACTGTATATTATTGTATTTTGTATATTAGTTATGTAGAAAGGAGAAAACCAAGCAATATAACAAATATTTATAATACCAACAATATTCTATTATAAATTTACATCAATTCTATATAATATTTTAAAATGAATAGTAACAAAGTTTTCAATACTGAAGCCTTGTGTCAACAGGGTTTTACTTCTCTAAAGTTAAATATTTGTATATATTGATCAATCTTCATAAGTATATATTTTTCATTGTTATCTTTTATTTCATACTCTCTTATGATAAAAGGATATAAGGGTATAAGTTCTTCCGTTTACATACCGTCTTATTAAACTTCTCATTTTACCCAGAAGAATAAAATGATTATTTAAAACAGTATATAGAAATACAAAGTGTGCTGGAAATATCAGATGAAGCTACACACTCAAATACAACAATGATCGGATATAAATCAATAGGCATTATTAATATTAAAACCAATAAAATACAAACATGTACATTACTAAATGAGAGTAGATTGTTTGTCCTAAAATAAATAATATAAAGAACAAGGACAAGAAGGTAAATAACAAATTATTATAATTTCTCTCTAAACATCTTAAGTAATATTTTTTATGTATATATTTATTTTTATACTTTCCATAAGAAGATGCGCCTAAGATGTTGCTGTAGTTAGTGGTCATGATTAAATGATAAAGTTAGAGGTATGCAATTTATTATTACAATTCTTCAACCTTTTATATAATGTACATAAAATAAATATATATACAAATAAAATATAGTTACTTAAAATATTCAGAGATAAATCATAATTACTGATTCTTTTCCTTCTGATGTTTGGCCTTTATATATTTTTATCTCTAGAGCAAACCATGTACTTTCATGTGGTTGTGCACAAGCAATTATTTTATCGGATTTAATATCAATAATGCCTGTTGATTTATATCCGATTATTGGTTTACATGAGTGTGTATACTTGTCCGATATTTTCAGCATTAACAAAGTTATGACTAGTGATAGTTTATCTTTAAGTATCATCTGAATTATCTCTACACATTCTTCGAATGTTTCCACAACAGAATTTATTTTTTTAAAACATATTTTTGTTTAATGTAAATTCAAACGATCCACACTAAACATAAATTTTAAATTCACATTGTGAAACTTATTATAACGCGTTTTCTCAAGTAATATACTGATATATGGATATTAATTATATATATTAATTCTTACATATTATACCGTCGTCGATTCTGATTAATAAATCAATTATATAATTTTTCTTAGCATTGTGTATTATTCTAGTTTGATCTCTTAGGTAGAACCTAATAGATATAATAAGAATGTTAATGCTGATCATAACCTCTAGCACACTATCACAATAATCAGAGGTCTCTTAAATAAATTTCTCAGTAATTTGCCACCAACGGCCAATTAGACGATCCTTCGTTCGATTACAACACACACAGCCGGGGTTCCAGAGTTTTCGGCTGCTCGAAGCCCTTTGCATTAACACTTAGCGTTTCCCGCGGACTACGTACTTCAGAATTTTCCAATTAAGGCTTCTTACACATATACTACATTTATAATAATCATTACTTAATAAAACTATGGATTATTCACTGACAAGAATTTTTTATACTATCTATATATCCCCTTTAAATAATATTTTCTTATGTGTGAAAAAAATTTAAATTTCATTTCGCCTTTGAAGATAAATATAAAAGTAGAATTAGATATGAAATGAAAAGTGATTTATGTATATCCATTCTATCGTTAATGCCAAATATTTTAATATATAGATATATAGCTTCATTTTAAAGGATTAATAGTTGTCTACATAAACTTTTAATCCTCATTTATTATTTCATTTATACAAAAATATTACCTCATAGGACAGCCACTTGTTATATTTCTTAAAGAAATCTGTTGGTCAAACCATGCACCTTCAATTAAGATTAACAAATACAAAATATATTCGAACTATTCTAAAGGTTTTAACTTTTTTAGTGGAACATCATCCTGTTTTTCTTCACGTGGTTTTCTCTTATTCTCCTTCTCATCTGATGATTCAACTGGTTGTTCTGTATCCAATAATACATTCATAGAGCTTTTTGATTCTGATTTCCCTAGTTTCCCAAAGGAAGATGGTTTCATGGCTTCCACAAAGGTTAACACATTATTATTATTATTATTAGCATTACTTGTAACTGGTTTGAAAGATGAAGCTGTTAATGAAAAAGGATTTTTTGGACTTTTGTCAGAGCCAAAAGGACTACCTACTGCACTAAGAGTTGATAAAGTCTTAGAAGAGAGATTAGATTTTGGACTTGCCAATTGAAATGGTTTGTCAATGTCAATTTTGGATAACCCTGATAGAGATTTACGTTGCTGTGACACTGATGATACTTTACCATCGGAGAGTAGTTTTCCTTCTAACTGTGCTTCAAGTTTAGATATTTTTCTTTCCAGTAGAGTGGTTCTCATCGATGCTTGATGTTTACCTTCCTCAAAAGCTTTCTTCTTTAAAGTACTCTTGAAATCTTCTTCTATCCGTTCCTTGATCTTCTGTTCTAACTCATTGACAATATCTTCAACTGGTTTCTTTAATTCATCGGAGAGCATTAACACTTTAGCTTTCTCTTCAACTCTTTGGTCAAATTCATTTTCCAACTGATTTCTTCTTTTATCTATTATCTTTTTAATCTTTTCTTCAGTTGGTAGTCGAATATGCTTTTTTAAGTCTTCTTTTGCCTCCTCTATTCTAACCTGAGTCTCTTTTTCCCATTCATCTCTCATTTTTTTAAGGTTAGCTGATGAAATATTATCTTCATTATTTACATTTTCGTATTTGGATTTTAACTGTTTAGTGACCTTTTCTATAGCCTCTTTCTCCCTTTGTTCATACTCCTGTTTCATTTCCTTCATTTTTTCTTCTAGATTAACAGAATATTTATGACTATCTTCTAATTTTAACTCTGATGTTTTTAACTTTTCATTAGTTTCATTAAGTTGCCTTTGTAGTTCAGTATATTCATGTCTCTTACCATTATATTCTATTTCCATCTCCTTATATCTTGCAATTGTAAGTTGCAGTTCAGCCTGTTTAGTAGTCAATTCATGTACTTCGGAGGATAACTGAGCTGATGTGGCTTTGGAAGCATCTAATTTCTCATGCGCTTGTCTCTTCAATCTAGAAAATCTATCCTCCAATTCAATATTTTCCTTAGTTTTAGCCTCAAGCTCTGACTTATATTTTGCCAATTCATCAGATAATGTTTGAATCTGTCCAGAATTTTTCAATTGTTCTGCCATACTTTTCCATCGATTTGACTCCTCTTTATAAAGTGCAACATCCTTTGTAGCCACTAACAACTCACTCTTACAAGTCTGTAATTCCGATGTTCTAGACTGATTAGTTTGATTTAATCTCTGGTTTTCAGTTTCTAAGTCCAATTTTTCCTCAATTATTTGGTTCAATTCCTCCTTTAAACTCTTTATTGTATCCTTCAACAGATTTAGCTCCTTCACATCACTCATAATCTTTATAAATTTATCATCTCTTAGTTCACCAACAGCAATAGACTCTTTAATAATACTTGAATTCCCCTCTTTGCGAAGTAAGTCAATTTGACTTTTTAATAAGTTAACTTCAAGATTCAAAGCAGTTATTTTATTCTCATATAAATTCTTTTCCTGTTGCAATTTGATAATGGTAATATTTGTATCATGTTCAACTTCTTCGTTTAAGACTTTATCTTCACAATCAAAGGTTTCATTAGAATCAAGAGAGTCACTAACTTGTCCCATATCTTTACCATGAATATCTTCTATTTTATTCTTTGGCGTTGCTTTCATATCTTGGTCACTCGAAGGAGTAACTTGAAGTGGCGTTTGTGCTTGTAGCCACATAACCTGCTTATTCAATATATCTATAGTAGTTTCCAAATTTTTTTCTTTTTGACAATAAAGGTCCTTATATTCTTGCAATTTTTCAGTAAAGAAATGTTCTTTATCATGTAGTTGTGTCTTTAATCTTTCAATAATTACACTTTCATTTGATGGCGATTCTCTTTTAATACTAAATAATTTAAGTTCCAAATCATGCTTTTCTTTTTGATATAAGTTAACCTCTGTTTCTAATTGCTCCTTGTCTTTTTTCAACCTTGTTAATTCATCATCTAGATAGTCTACCGTATTACTATCTTGTTGACACTGGTTCTTAAATGACAATAAATCACTTCTCATCCCCACCAAATCATTTTCAAAACCATTACATAAATGTTTCATATGCTCATGTTCTTTTCTAAGTTGTTCATTTAACTTTTTTAATTCCTTCAATTCATCAGACAAATTTTCTTTTTCCTTTAAAAGACAATTCAGTTTATTATGATTTTTATTCAAAGTGATTTCTTTCTCATTCAAGGATTCCGTTATTTCAGCAATCTTTTGCTTATACTTGTTTTCTTGTAAAATTAACTGATCATTTAATTCCTTCATCTTATGTTCACTTTCCTGTTGTTGTGTAATTAACTTATTCCCATCCATTAATAGTTTGAAAGAGTTATTTTCTGTTATTAACACTTCAATTTTATTACGTAAATTATAGATTTCATTTTTCAACTTCTTTTTTTCTTCTTCATCATTATGATTTTCATCAGAATTGTTCTCAAACCTTTCAGTTAGATTTCGCATAGCTGTTATTAGCCTTAAATTCTGTTGTTGTAACTCTTCGATATTATTAAATGTTACCAGTTGGGAAGATATTACGTGTTGAGAATCAGAGTATTCACCATTGTTATTACTTTCATGATAAGTATTATCTTTCTTATCTGTGTTTAACAAAGTCTGAATTTGTTGGCATAAATCTCTTTTTTGAGATACTAATTCTTTAATCATTCGAGAAGCACTTTGAAATTTTTTTGATAAACTCAGATTTTCTGTGGTCAATCTTTGGTTTTCGTTAGATACTGAATCTAATAAATCAATATTCGAGATTAATCTTTCCTCAAGGTCTTTTTTATTGTTTTCTAAATTTTGAACAAGTGGCAATTCATTTCTCAATTTTTCTACTAGTTCTTCAACTTGTGACCTAAGTTCATGATTCATCTTTACGTATTCTGGTTCATCGTATATGCTACTGTTTGTCTCTTGCAATATAATATTATCTTCTTTCTTTCCATGGATTAGATCTGACTCTTGCAATTGATTTATTCTCTCCTTCAATAATTCGACAATTTGGTTATTTTTATTCATTTCATTCATAAAAGAAACCTTTTGTTCCGTAATTGTATACTTTAATTCTTGAATTTCCTTCGATTTCCCATATAATTCATCTGTAAGTGTTCGTATTTGGTTGATCAGCTGTTGGTTATTGTTATGAAGACAATCACTTTCCGTTGATAGATCACCGGTCATCATAATGACTTGCTATATTCTCAATATTCTTCCTAATCTCCAAGAATTCTTTTTAATTGCGATAGTTGACAAAGTATGATTATAATGAGATATATATTTTTCTAGTTTTAACCAAAGAACAAAAATTGTTGCTCTCACTCTCGATACTTGTTTCTTGCTTATCACTGTTTCAAATTATTTAGTTTATGTTTAATTTATTCTTATTCTTAAATGATAAATGATTTATTTTTATTGAGGTAACATCAGTACACCACATAATGTAAAGTTATAAGTATCATAAATGAGCCAACTATTAACTAATATACGTTAAAGCTATCTACCGTAAGAGACACTTGTGGCATGGAAGATATTGACACAAATGCTACATTCATGTCAACGATATCATAGTACAACTGTTACTGTTTTGTTTCGTTCAATTTCTTTTATTCTTATTTGTCTCTCCTGTATATATTGAAAAAATCTTTTAAATACATAAGAAATAAACCACATTCAAACTCAAATAACAAATCCCTGCGTTTATTAGATGGAATATAGATGCTATAGTTTGTATTTTAATATTATTACAAACATATATATAAAGTTCCTTTAAAAATTCTAACTCATTCATTAGAAAACTCTTTAATAATTGTTTTTAATTTAGTTCTCTTGATAGGTTTGGACAAAAACCCGTTCATACCAGCCTCAAGACACTCTTTAATATTACTATCATCTGCAAATGCTGTTAATGCAACAACAGGGTAATTATAACATAAATCATTTCTTATCATTCTAGTAGCAAGTAATCCATCTACATGCGGCATCTGCACATCCATGAAAATTATTGAATAATGTTGACCATTAGCTTGTAAAGCAGCGACTTTATCAAAGGCATCTTGACCATCACATGCTAGATCTATATCTTTAATTCCTTCCAATTGCAACATTCTTTTTATAACTTCTTGATTAACATGATTATCTTCAGCTACCAGAATTTTGACACTAGAAGTCTTCTTCTTATCATTAGTTATAGATTCTACAGTATCATTCTTCTTTTGTAGATCAGTCGCACTGCTATGAGTAACACCATCAGTTGCAATGTCATTTTTGTCATATTTAGTAACTGTCGGTTCGTTGTCAATTGTTTTATTCTTTGATGGGTCCACGCTGTATTGTGGGATATTACGCGCAGTTCCTGTACTTTGTAAGAAAGGTCTATCCAAATTAACTTCACTTCTATTTTTCTCAGAGCTTGATGTCTCCTTCCCATAAGATCGAATACTCTCTGTAGCATTAGCGCCTTCGGTAGATGACTCTGTACTACTTCCACTTTTAATGACCCCTTCTTGCCTATCACTATTGCTTGGAGTTCTACTGTGACTCCTATCTTCATGCACTTTAAATTTAACTTTACGGTTTTTTTTACTATCTGGATTAAATTCATCTTCAAATAAATTCTCAGACATATCATAATTAATAACACGTCTTTGTGTTAACGGAACTGTAAAGATAAAACGACTTCCCACACCAAGTTCACTTTCTAATTCCATAGTACCATTCATCATAGTTGCCAGTTGTCTACAAATTGATAACCCTAAACCTGTACCACCATATTGCCTTGATAAAGTCTGATCACCTTGAACAAAAGGTTCAAAGACAGCCTCTTGCAATGACTTATCAATACCAGGTCCTGTATCCTTCACTTCAATCTCAATAACCCACGTCTTCACCTTATCTAATGGTACACCAAGTCCATCATCCGAATCTGCATCAGCCACATCATTTTTTTTCTCATTTTTAAACTGACTATTAAACAAAACATCATCATATGAACTAGTGGATGTAGATACTAAAGATAATGTGTCATTTGCTAACGACATATCGGACACATCTTTAATATTTTCTAGACTTATACTAGAAGATTCGTCAACAACTTCTGTCCCCTTTTTAACGTAAACTTTCTTATGATTACATTGTTCACTTAAAAATTTATCGTATTCACCCAAAACTCTCATAGAAACATCAACGTTACCGTCGACAGGTGTAAACTTTAATGCATTGGATACTAGATTCATCACAATTTGAATAATACGATTAGAATCTCCAAATAATACCATAGTTCTAATGACATTTGGACATAAGGTGATAGAAAGTTTGACCCGCTGGTCTTTTGCCACTTTCCCAAAAATCGATTTAATCTGCAGTGCTACATCGGTGATACAAAAATTTCTTTTCTCTAATTTGGTTCTTTGTAAAACATTTTTCGAAAAGGTTAATAATTCTGTTAAAATATGTAATAATAATTCACCAGATCGGAATATCAACTTCAAACTATTTCTAATTTTATGGACATCTGTTTCCTCCATCGATATTGCTGTCATACCCAAAATACCATTTAATGGCGTTCTTAATTCATGAGAAATATTGGCAATGAAAACTGTTTTGGCTTCATTGGCAGCTTCTGCTTCAATCTTGGCTGCCTCTAATTGTTTTGTACGTGCACGAACTCTTTCTTCCAATAATGCATAATGTTCATCCAATGCATCTGTCATTGTATTGAAAGTTTCTGTTAACACAGATAATTCATCTGAAAATAATCTTCTGTATTGGGGCACTCTAGCTTCTACCAAATTAGTTGGAGCAGTGTAGCCTCTGGAACGTCTCGGATATGCTATCTCATCATCATTAACTTCTTCTATCCTTGATAATTTAGGTGTTAATGATTCTGCATGCGGTGGACATTCAATCCCATAATTACTATAAGACATATGACTATATGTATCATGTTTGTTTGAAGTTAAATTGGGTTCAGATTTTAATACAATAGAGGATGACAAAGAATTCAGTTCATGTTTTTCGTTAGTGCTATTGTTGCTATGTAGGCTATTAATAACGCCTTTGCTATTATTCTTATTAATAACATTATCCCCGTTAGCATTATTTGGACGAAATAAATCCATTAAAGGTATTACCGGAGCAAATGTGCGACCGAAGACTCTATCTTGCTTTATGGAACTCGTTCTACTCACAGAACTTGGTGTTGTAGGTCGTAGTCCCCGCCGCTCTGTGATCAGCTCTGTGGCTTTTTGTAATCGAACGATTGGTTTGACAGCCCAGTGAGCCAAGGGCAATGTAATAAGCATAACAAAAACACCAATAGCTACCACTGTTCCAGCAATAATACGAGCTAGTCGTGTTGATGGCGATAAAAACACGGATTCTACTTGAGTAACTACCGCCACCCAATTGGTTAGAGTGGATGTACAAGGAGAATAGCCTACTGCAACTTTTGAATGATAAAAGAAATAAGTAGATTTCAAACTACCCCCTTTACCTTGTTTTAAGGCATCACTCAGGAATGATCCATTAACTAATAAAAATGTAGAGTTTATAATGCTAGCAGGAGCACCATATGGAGGAAACACAAATTTGTATGAATCTAATGAAGTGTAGTTATGATATTTTGCGGAAACAATGGCAACATTTGATTTTGCCAGTGCTGTTGTATCGTTTAAAACAGATAACAATCCATTTGCGCTCATTACAATAGTAATATAACCATATACTCTAGAATCTGATAAAATAATAGATGGATTTGCAAAAATGGGCAATGACATTGACATTAAATATGAAGACCCATTCTTAACCGGATCTGTTAAAATCCCCGTAGTTTCTAGAGAAGATGGTAATGGGTTATCCATAGACAAAGGTAAAAGTTCATTTAATACCGACTGTGGAATCAAATTTCCAGTTCCATTAGTTGTAGCGTTTAAAACATTAGTAAACGTTACATCATACATTCTTACCACTGAGAAAAGGTCTGAAGAACTTAGGAATTTTTCTAAAACACTCTGTGTGTCTACCCAATTAGCTGCAGTGTTATTACCAGCTACATAATTTATCAGACTTGTTTGTAATGTATCTCTTGATGCCAAATAATAACATTGATAATATAGATAATTTAAATTCTGGTCAATTTGGGAGGATTTTAGCTGAGCTGCTATGTAAAGACGATCCGATCCTAAATTCTTGAAATTATCTGTAAAATAAATACCAGTGGTAATAGCCAAAATTACTAAAGAGATTATAGCGACAATACTTACTAGGACAGTCAATTGAGTCCTCAGACTAACTCTATAAGGTGGCTTTGGAGGAAATCTACCTAAATTTCTCATATCAAAGTAATAATTTTGAACATGTACCGTCTAATAATACCACCCAACGAAAAATAGTACTCTTTACAGCCGCACTACGTAGTAGGTAACTACTGCCAATAAGGTATTATTACTACATATATGTATATATATATTTGTATATTTGCACTTCCTTTTTATATACACTTACCGTTCTTTAGCAGTTATCAATTCTATATCTCATCTACATATAGTTTTTCCAGTCGTGTTATTTTCATTTTATTTTCTTTATGGACTGTCTACAATACAAACTGCAAATAGATACGTTAGGTAAAGAAGAGGGATATTGAAGATCATTCAGGCAGCACCAATTAGCATCACCATTACAGTCTGGATAAGATGCGTGATTTATTTGTGGTAATCAAGGCCGATAGAAGTGGTTATGATATAGATCATTTATTTTGTTACAGAATTCGCGAGTAAAACTGATCTAAATGAATATACTTTTTGCTATGATTAGTCTCAAATATTTATAGGAAACTTGTTAATAGATGGAATATTTAATTGTAAATGATTAATGGTTCGAATATATAACATATTTATATTTATATTACTGCTAAAAAGGAAGGAATATTATTAAAAAGATGAAAATGTAAAAGCGACAAGAGGCAATACTTGTTTTCACCTTTTAAGAACTTATACATTAAAAAGTTAAATAGTGTTAAATTCCGACATGTAACTTAATAGTTGTTGATAATGTTTACATCGGTGAAAAGAACGAATAAATCAATTACTCGTAGTTTAATACCACTATCACTTATAATAATGGTAATTTAAAAAATAAAAAGGAATGCACACTAAATGGTGATGTAACTTAGTGTAATAAAGTTGTTAGGATCCTCAACATGCCAATTATCGATCTTACTTAACTTTTCCAGAGGAACATTATAGCATTTTTTTGTTGCAACAATAGTATTTCTAATAAAATTGTTTACTTTTATTAATGGATATTTTATAAAATTAAAACAGTAGTTTAGCACAGGTTTCAATGTATCCCTAACACTTGTAGAAGTAGTAGAAGTAGCACTACTAACTGATGTAGATGCAGTGGAATATTCCTGTTGATCTATACTTTGAGGCTCTACGTTTGGAAATAATGTAGCAACAATTTTTACCAATGGGTTATTCTTTAATTTATTAAAAAATTCAGCATCTAAAATAGCTTTAAGAAAAGGAAATGCATCTTTATTAATATTATAACTATTTTTAACATAATATGCTGCACTAATACCGGCAGAGATTGATACCCCCCAAATGATCCATTTAGACGAAATATAATTAAACCATCGTTTTCGTTCATTTTTTGTATCTTTTTTATTAGTACTATTGTTAGTTTTACCGTTTTTTTCTTTCTTGGATATATTAGAGCTTCTAAGTCTTTGCCTCTTGTGTTTCCTTCTCTTCTTTAATTCATTATTAAAGTTATCTAAATTCTCGAAAGATGATGATAATGAACTTGATAAAGATGGAGTATATGAAGTTTGCTCATTAAGTGATTGTATTTCACCTAAGTCTACTTCCATATGTTTTTCATTGAACAGTGATAATTTAACCAGATGAAATAAATTATTCAATTCTTCTTCATTATTGATATCAATGGGTGGATAATATAATGTGATCAACTGTTTTCTTAAAAATGACTTAATAATATTTTTAACTTGTACCCTTTGATCGTTATAATACAGAACTATTAAAGGTGGACCACCGTCATCAAGTTTCGAGACTCTGTTTAATAACGTGATTAATTCTCTCAATTCTTTCACAATAATAATGAGTCCATGATATTGTTCAAAATCTTTTGGGTCATGACTAACTGGTAGTTGAAAAAATTGTTGATATTCCAAGGGAATAGACTTGAAAAAATGTAGACCATGTCTACCTAAAATAAGAATGTAGTGTTTCTTATCATTTTGTTTATTAAATTTTAAAGTTAATGAACTTGTTTCATTCTTAAAGGATAATTTTGGCATTATAAAAGAGTTTGAACCTGAACTCAAACTTTTTGTGACGATATTATTTTTATTTAAATCTTCATCAATGATGCTGTCTTGAATGTTATTATCAGTTATATTTGCCATATTTATTTGGTGAGATAGACTTGCTGAAGGGAGTGACATTTCTTGATGTGAAATTATGTCTGCAAGAACCCTTTCCTCCTTTAATTTAGAGACATTTAGCAAGGGAGGAACAGATAATTCATGTTGCAATTCTTCGTCAGAGGATGTATCTGAAGATGACAAAATTCCCACATTATTATTATTATTATTATTATTATTATTATTATTATTATTATTATTATTATTATTATTATTATTATTATTATTATTATTATAGTGATTAGAATTGGAATCGAATTTGACATTTTCTTCAAATAGTTCACTTTTCTCTACATTGTGCCAAGAATCTGATATAGGAGTATTATTGTTCCAATATTTCGACACAGATACACTAGTATCTAACATGCCCGAATATGAGGATATTTGTTGTTCAACCAATTCAGTTTGCTCCTTTGGCTCTTCACGTGCCTCCAAATAACGTAAAAAGGATAAATGTGGGTCCAATATATTAGTATTAGAGAGTGAATTCCTCTGGTTGGCTGTACGGTTGTTAGCTTCTGAATTTGACACATCGTTAAAAACAAATTTCTGTTTTGATGAAAGAGATGAAGATGAAGTGGCAAGAGGTGGTGGTTGTAGTGATGCTAATGCGGATGGCTTTGCTGACCGTTCCAGCACTGATGGTGAGACTGGAGTTTGTAGTTTTACTTTATGTTTTACTCTATCTGAATTAGACATAGTATTATAGTTGCTATATGACTTACTACTAATCTTCCCATGTAATGTTAGGGAACTTGTTATTGATTGTTCAAACTGTTTACAGGACACACAACCCTATATATATATGTATATATATGAAGCAGATATAATTTGGGGTTAAGTTAATTAGAAGGAAGATATGAGTGATAATAATTTGTGACAAGTAAAGAAGTTTATATATATAATTCTTGACTAAATTATTTAAAACCCTATATATTAGAAAAAAGGGAAATACAGTGGAATACAAACGTGTTCCATCGCAGAACAGTAGAAGAAAGGGAAAGATTTAGCCAATGTTGATCGACAATATATGATAAATCAGTCTATACATATACATACATACATACATATATATATATATGTGGGTTTGTACATCTGCATGTAAATTACATGTACGGTTATTTGGTATTTACAAAATATAGTAATATACGTTACCAATCACTAAACAAGAACATTATCAATTAATCTGACAATAACATCAGAGTTTATTCTGTCCTTTACATATACGGCACAACTTATAACTAATGGAACATCAGGGTTACATAAATCCTTAGGATCTGTAACTTCCACCAAAGTGGAACGATACGCAATAGATAAATAATCTACTTTGAAATCGTTGGATTCAATAAAAGGGGCCCAGTGTTTTATTACACTTTCCTCTACTGTGGCACGACAAAAATTGTCACAGGCACTAGAACAATTGTATTTAGATCTACAGTCTTGAATTAATTTAGATGCTGCTTCTAAGCCTTTATAGATGTTGGCAGATATTTCCTTTGATTCGTCGCTTAAGTATTTGTTTCTACTACTCAAAGCCAAACCAGTAGAAGAACGTGCTATTGGCATCATTACTAACCTGGTGTTAACAAACAATTCTTTACACATAGTCTCAAGTACTATAAATTGCTGAATATCCTTTTGACCAAAATATGCAACGTTGGGAGAAACAATATTTAATAGTTTTGTTACCACTGTAGCCACCCCTCGGAAGAAATTTGGTCTGGTCTTTCCCTCTAACATTTCACTAACACCAAGGACACTAACAAACGGACCACGTTGGTCTTCAACGGTTAATGGGATCCCCTGTGGATACATCTCGGATGCATTAGGAGCGAACAATACATCACAGCCTAATGATTCCAATAGCTTAATATCTTCATTTAATGTACGTGGATATTTATCCAAATCCTCATTTGGTGCAAATTGAGATGGATTGACAAAGATGCTACATACTGTGATATCATTTTGTTTAACAGATTCACGTATTAATGACGAATGACCGTCATGTAGCGCCCCCATTGTGGGTACAAACCCAATGTTTTTCTGGCACCGATCACCAATTTCAGTCTCACGCCACTGAACAATATCTTTAACTGTATGGAACACTTTCATATTTAATATTCCCAAAGAATGTTCTCTTCCTTTCAATGTTATCTCAAAATTTATGTCAACCCAGTGCCTATAAACTCCCAACAAAAAAGAGAAAAAAAAAAGATATTATGCAATATCTTTAAACGTAGTAAACATAAATATTAACAACGAGAGACACCATGTACCTATGGTGAATATGTTGACTTATTTGTTGCACAATGGCTCGATTTAGTCTCTTGGTCTCGTCTCTTGTAAGATCTTCAGCTTCCACATTTTTCCTCTATCATGTTTCCAATGTTTTTTTTTCCGAACCTCGATGATTTGCGACAAAAACAAAACGAAAAACACAAAACAAAAGGAGTTCAAACATTGTACACAAGCGACGATGAGGAAGAAGCAAACAAATATATAGTTCGTTCAGCTCTTTTCTTTCTCTCTTTCCCTTTTGATAACATCACATTACTTAAAATTGGGATAACATATGTATAGATAACAAAAAATAGCATATAAAGGTTAGAATATAATACAACGGATTAAGATATGTCACAGTCAGGGATACCAGTATTGTCAGGGACTCGCCAGAGAAGTAACAGTACTAGTAATGCAAATAATCCGTTTTACAGAGATATCAATAGGAGTTTCAGTAGTAGTTCTATTAATAGTTTAAATAAAGATAATGGTCATTTTGTATCTCAAATACCAACACCATTTTTTTCCAATTCTCAGCCAGTAAACGGCTCACATCAAGCTTCTAAAGCACTACACAATAATACTAATAATAACATAGAGAATGATCTTGGAGCCAGGCGAAGAAGAAATAGTGTAGGGTCTACAATAAGTGATATTAATAGGTCATTTTTACTTTCAGATCAAGAAGAACCTAGGAGGAAAAAATCTAAATCCAGTATTAGTACTACTAATCCACAACATCGTAGAAATTCTACCATTGGTAGTACAATGTCCAACACAACCATGAAATATAATGAAAATAACATGAGAGAGAGTAGGAGGTCTTTGCAACCAAGTTATAACGTTTCAGTTATAAATAACTATGACAGAAACAACAATAGTTTACTTAGGAAAGATCCTAGACCATTAAGAGATAAAAACTTTCAAAATGCTATTCAACAAGAAATTTTAGACTATCTCTTAAAAAATAAATTTGAGGTTCAAACAAATCATCCAATATCACTAAAGTCTTTAAGACAACCGACGCAGAAGGGATTTATAATCATTTTCACATGGTTATACAAAAGATTAGATCCAGGCTACACTTTCCAAAAAAGTGTAGAGTCTGAATTATATCAAATTTTAAAGAATTTAAATTATCCATATTTAGAGAGTATCAATAAATCGCAGATCAGTGCTGTTGGTGGATCTAGTTGGTATAAATTTTTGGGTCTATTACATTGGCTTGTAAAATTGAATGAAAAGATGGATATGATATCTAATAATTTGGATTCCACATTGCTCAGCCAACCTACGCAAGAATTAATTCAAATGAATCAACCTATTCCTGACTCACTCGAACAACAGGATAAGATCAAGTTGAAATATGAATCTATGATTGAATCATTAGTTATTGAATATACCATGGATGCTTATAAATGTTTTTTAAATTCTAACGATGACTTTAGTGTACCTATGAATAAATTCCAAATTGGTTTTGAAAAATTTATTAAAATTATTAATTTAGATATAAAAACTTTAGATAATCAAAACGAGGTAATCTTAAAACAATATGAGTCCATTTTACAAAAAGCAACAAAATTGAGAATAGCAAAGGAAAGAAACACTGCTTTACAGAACGATGTCAAAGCTTTTGAAAATTACATATCTATTATGAAAGAAAAATCAAAGTTATGGCCTAAAAAATTGCAAAATATGAAATCAGATAAAGCACAAAGACTAAGGGATATAGCTGAAGTGGAGGAAGAAATTAAAGAGATTTCGGATCAATTGAATGAAAAAAATATTTCTGTAGAACAAATCGAAACCAAAAATAAAACCCAGGAATTTTTGTTACAAAGTTTAGATGATATATCCGATAAGTCAGACCAAATGATATCCACATTACAAAGTAAAAGAATCGAAAATAAAAATGTTGCCAAAAATGTATTAAATGTATTGGATATATATAATCAGACTCTGCAATCAATATTAAATGATAGATTTATTTTAACAGGTAGAAATTCACCAAAAGTTGATGATTTCAAAATTAATATTGCAGATACTTTACAAACTTTGAATGATGATGTTAAACTAAGTTATTCAGAATTATTTAAAAATATGGGTAATAATGAATCTTTTTCATTGAAAAATTATATTACTGAAAAGTTAATTAAACTAATTGAAGATATTGAGAATAATTGTAATAAAATCCAGTCTGACATTATGGAATTGGATAAACAAATAGAATCACTCCAAAAACAGGTGAAAATAAACAGTGAAGAAACAAAAAAAATGAGAGAAAGTGCATTACAAGTTCAATCAAGTATATTTTCACTTAAACAAGAGTATGAGAAATCTCTAAGTACACAGAGATCTGAAATTGATGAGTTAAGTAAAAGAAACTTAAATACGAACAAAATAATAGATCAAAAATTAGTTGATGCTAAACAAATCATAGTTGATAAGAAACAACAATTATCTGAACTCGAAAGTAGATTGATCTTACAAAAACAGGACTTACAAAATAAAATTTTCGATATAGTTACATATATTGTGGAATTTAAACTAAAAATTCAAGATTCCCTGGAAGAAAATAAGAAAATTATGTTGGAAGAACTACAGAAATTGAATATAAAATAATAAAATAAAATAAAAAAAATAAGTTGCCGGTTGCCAAGCCACGTGTAATAATAACAAACAGAAAATATGAGATAAACCATTGGTATAATGACGTTTAAATAGAGACTGTAATAAAAAGCAAAAAAAGCAAAAAAAGAGAGGAAATATACTCTGAAGAATGTAACAAATGCATAGAATGGTATGGGGCATTCATATATAAATGTATGGAAATATATACATCTAAATCTATATAATATTAGTAGATTGTAGAGTTGTAATTAATAGTAATACCATAAGTATAAACAACGATAAATAGAACCCATATTAAAATTAAAACGAAATGGAAAAAGGTAACAGGAAGATAATGTAAATATAGGAACTCTTATTTCCTTATATTTTTGTAATACATCTTACGAATTAATGGATGGTGTTCCTTCAAATCTTTATTCTTATTTATACTGTATTCCATGTAGGCCATATCTTCACCACCAGCAAGACCAGCTAAAGAACCTTCACCTCTGAAAGCGTTGGATTTCAATCTTTTATGAGAATTACCACCACGGCCAATCGAACTGTCAGCATCATCTCCAATTTCAATACCCGCTGCTTCCTCATTCTTTAATAACACTTCTTGCAATAATTCTCTTCTTTCTCTAGCAGAAGCGTATGCTAAATTTGGAAGGTTTTCCATACCATGTAAGTGTGTGATAACTTTAAATGCATAACCTTGGTCCACCAAGAAAGCCTGTCTCTTTGTGGAGTAATACATTTCTTGTGTATCCTTTGAAACCAAGGAGTAAAAAAATGCATTAAAACCTTCATCGTTACGTCTCTTAGCTCTCAAAATTCTACCCAATCTCTGAGCTTCTTGACGACGAGAACCATAATGAGAAGATATTTGGATTAAACATGTAGCTTCTGGCAAATCAATAGATGTATCACCCACTTTGGATAGGAAAATAGTATTAATTTGATCATTATATTGAAAGTTTTGTAAAATATTCATACGTTCTTGTTGTGGTGTAGATCCATAAATGAATGGTTTACCCAATTTTAATGCATATTCTTGTAGTGCATAAACATTATCTGAGAAGACAATAATTTTATCGCCTCTCTTTTCATGGTACTGAATGAGGAATTGGCATGCTTGAAACTTTGTTGGATTCATAATGTATAACAACATTCTTTTTCTTGCAGATTCACGTAAATATTCTTGGTAAAATTCTGCTGTCATTGGACACCAGACTTCTGCACATTGAACATTAGCAATATGACCTTTTTGAGAAAGTTCCATCCAGTTAGCTTCGTATAACTTAGGTCCAATTAAGAAATTCAAATCACTAATCTTATCATCTTCTCTAACCAAAGTAGCAGTTAAACCTAACTTAGCGTGTGCAGCAATAGCAGACACGACTCTACGGAACATAGCAGCTGGAACAACGTGAACCTCATCCAAAATAATAAACCCCCATTCTCTACCAGTTAAAAAATCCATAACTTTTTGGGAATCATGAGATCTGTTTCTTGTATTAGCAACCATAGAATATGTAGAGACAACTAAGCCTGATTCAGTTTGGAACATTTCTTTATTATCTGAAGTGAACACTGCACAGTTCTCAGGTTGTAAAGTACACCATTGTAAGAACTGTTGTCTCCATTGCATCACTGAGACAGAAGAAGTACACAATACAATCACTGATTTTTTAATTGTACATGCAGCAGTAATACCAACTAAAGTTTTACCTGCACCACAAGGTAAGACAATGATACCACTTCTAGCACGACCATTACCAAACATTTTAGACAAGGATTTTTCTTGGTATGGTCTAATCTGAGTTGATGGTTTCAAATCAATATCTAAATCTGGGTTACGATGATCATTTCTAAAATCATATTCTTCTAAGACAGGATAATCTATTTCTTGGCATCTTTTCTTCACTATTTCGACTGATTCATTAGCAATTTCAAATGAATGAACTGTATCTATATCGTCTTCCTCTTCTTCTCTTTCATTATCTTCACCTACAACGGCACTAAACATTGCTTCAACATCATCTGGATTTACATTTTGATCAGCAATACCATTTTTATTCTTATTATTATTACTATTACTACTATTTTTCATATTATTATTTTTTTCATCCAAATCAGAACTGTGATGTTCACTATCTATCCTTAAGGGACCGATAATAGAATCCTTTAATAGCATTTGCAAAATATCAGCCTGTGTCGTTTCTACGAAATATCTGTTATGCTTAATGACTAATTTAACTTTACCATAGGAAACAGTTGCACTTTTGATAAAAGTTACTATCGATTGTGCTACAGGAACCTTTGATAGTCTATCTAAAACGGATATAATATCATCAGTTTCTAAACCAACTGATACAGCAGCATATAACGAATATGCAGTAATTTTATATTCATGGATGTGTGAGGGTCTACTTATTGGTTCTGCAATAGTAACTAAAAAATCTTGAGCTTGTTCTGCTAAAGGTGAAAAACTTTCTAAGATGATTCTACCATCACTCGGAGATATCCATATCGGTCTTGAAGCATGATCAGGTCTCAACTTCAAATAACTAAAATCATGTGATCTAAACATCCCCGACACTGTATCTGGTTCAAAATCAGCAGGTATATCCTCATTAGCTGTTTGTAACAGCGATTGATCCTTGGCTGCCATCCTGTCTAAAGTACCGGTGTTTCTGCCGTACCTTGACCGTCTTGAACCTCCACCATTACCGGAACGTCCACTACCATAGTTTGTGGACCTTCTAGGTTTTGGTGACTCTGGAACATTTTTATTTGCTTCTTCACCGTATCCATAGTCATCTTCACCATCTATGAATTCATCATTTTCTGCCACAGAGTCATCAGTAGCAGCAGATTCATCATCAGAAAAGAAATTTTGACCCATCTCAGGAAATATACTTGAACTTCTACTTTTGACCTGAATTTTTGGAGATTCTGGTGATTCTTGAGAGTCTGTCATAATGATGTGTGTATAAATATATTGCTTTAAGTTTGGTCTAAAGAATGGACGATATTATTATAGGTGCGGTAAATATATATATATATATAATATAACAAAAGTTTGTTTTAAAAAATAATCTATCAGTTGTTTTTATTAGATTGTTATTCTTTTGGCGAATATATATATATATATTGAGGTAAAAATAAAGTATAATGACTTATAAATATTTGAAGATGAACAAATTTACACTAATCAGTATAGTTCTCTCTTATGATATTAAATAAAGGTCAAAATTCTTATGATGAGGAGTGTTGACTAGTGATGCTTATCGTTTCTTTGTTTTAAAATATATAATAAGATGAATAAAAGCTTAGAGTTCACCTTTTGCTTACAAAGACAATAATTTAGGATCAATTTTCTTTAAATTCATATCTTTTTTTTCTTTCTTTTTTTTTCCCTAATATTGAAACTTTTTAGTGAAGAGGAAATAGGGAAAATGGAAAATTATGAAGCTATAGAAAGTCGAACACAGGCTAATGTTTTTTTTAAAACAAAAACCGTGGAAGCAATATTTAGACCCCATAGTTAAGTAATAATGATTGATAAGAGAACAAAGGGAAGGAAGACAGGGAACGAAATTGTTATTATTTGGGCACGTATTTCTATATCCATCTCTATGTGTACATAATAGTACTGCTTTAATATTTTTTTTTCTTATAATTTAGGTAAAGTAGATTTCGAATAGTCGCTTATTCTTTCTTGACAAAATTTTTCATAATTTTTGGTAAATTGAGATTGCCTTTGAACATTACTTATATCATTTGATTTCAGTTTGAGTTGATTGTAATTTTCCATTATATAAAACGAAATTCTTTCAATAATCTCAGCAATTACGGTATCTGGAATCTCCAAATTTAATAAATGGTCACCACCTTCAATTATATGTGTTTTGATACAAGGAATTGAATTCTCGATGACTTCCCTATTTTCTCTAGGTGTCCAATTTGATACTCCACCTAAAATACAGTATACCGGGGGTATAATAAACTTTAAATTATTAATTAACCATGAGGAACCAGGATTTAAAGTCATATAGCATAGGGTATTCTGTAATCGAGACATTTTGGTTCGAATCTGACCCTCCTTGTTAGTGGGAACCTTTTCGAAATCAATTATTCTATCACGTATATCAGATAAAACTTTCGTATAAAAGCTGTCATTCTCCATAAATTGTCTATATTCTAATTCACTGTTAAAAGTGTCCCTTGTTTTGCTCCATATAGAATTAAAAAACCTTGAATGTATTATCGTAGGTGATCTATAATCTTTCACCTTCACATGTGGGATTAACACAGGTTCAATAGTGATAATCAAATTAAAAAACTCAGGACAGAAGACACCGCAAGAGAGTGCTTGGAATCCACCCATAGAGTGCCCAATAACAATATTAATTTCATTCGGTTGAAATTCTTTCAATACTACTTTACATGCATCTTTGGCTCCATCATTCCAATCGAAATCAACGCCCAGTTTATATCTATTCAGTTCAGCAGAATCTCCGTGATTCACTTGATCCAATAAGATGACCTTGTTAATTTGCCATTGTAAATTTGAATTAGGATATAAGTTTGAATTAATTAGTTGTGTTATTTGGGTAACATAGTATTCCCAAATGACTCTATTCATCCCACTACCATGGAGAAACAAAAAATTGACCAAACATTTATCATTAAATGAAATCTTATCTAATATTCTTGTATATAAATCATACACAATATATAAAGTATCGATACCAGGTACTAATACACTCTTTAATTTTCTGTTTTTGGCTGCTTTAATAGTCTTTGTTTCAACTTTAAAATTCTTGGAGATAATATCTGACTGATTCATTATTAGGATAGCAAGTAAGATGTAGATAAAAGAAATATTAATAACTTTGTTTGTGTGTCTGCGTATATGTGGAGAGGGGTGGGAAGATATATTGTATAAATGTATATTTCACTGAAAAAGCAAATAAAAATAAAAATAAAAAAACAACTGAAAGAATAGAAAAATTAATTGTCCTTAACACACCTTACCATCAACAGTATATGTATAGATAATGATGATATTGTTGTTGTTGTGGTGGTGGCGGTAGCTATTATTTTTATAATGTTGTGTTATTGGTACATGCAACAGCAATCGAAAATCCGCCAGTTCTTTGTAATCTTCTCGGAACAAAAAAAAAAAAAAACAAACTCCGAAGACTTCAAATGGTTATGACGTAAATCAGGTGAATAAAACGACAAGTGATGATATAGATATAAATAAACGGTGAACAGTGAACTGTAAGCAAATATATGTGCAAATATTTGAAATTTCTGGGATATTACCACAAAGATAAATAATTAACATATACAAATGAGTAAAAGAGTCCATGTCAATAAAAGTGCAAAAAAAAAAAAGTCCCCTCCCAATTAAGTTTGAATTAGGTTATTATCATATAAACTTTTATTTTTTTTTTCTTTTGTCTTTTTAGTATTAGAAATTAAGAACATTGTTACTAATATTACAGTTTTGTATGTTCGGTAATATTTGTTTTTGTTTTCTTTTATTATATAGATACGGATATTTTAGTCATTATCACTTTCGGTTTCAATATCTGTCTCTTCTGAATTTTTTAAATTGTTTGTTTTTTGTGGTGAGGATAAAGACATTAAAGTTTCAACAACCTCCTTTTCACCTTCAATAGGTTTACCATATCTATCTAACTTTAGTGTTTTAAACTTATTAAAGTTAATTTGATTATCATTATCATTATCATTATCATTGTTATTGTTGTTGTTATTGCTGTTAGTATTACCCCACTTTGAAGGGGATGTATTTATTGGTATTTCTCCATTTTGTGACTTTTTGCCTGGTGAAGTCAATGCTTGTAAAAAAGCCAAATGTGCCGATGTTGTACTATTTTCCATAGATGTGCTTTTACTGTTTTCAGTTATGTCAGATCGATTAGAGTTATATTTATTATTAAATTGCTCTATTGAACGAAATACTTTATGATCATTTTGAGAGTGATTTAATGGAATAAAATTATCACCATTCCCATACGCAAACTGATTTACATATGAAGAGGGAAAGAAGTTATTGCTACTATTTGTACTAGATGTTTTCTTCTTAATGGGACTTTTAAATTTTTCAGGGCTTTTAACTAATTTTGTTGTTGTTGTTCCATAATAATTGTTTTGATCCAAAGTTTCTTCTAATTCGGGTAAAGTTTTATCGACCCAACCATTTTGCAATTTAACATATGCATAGTTTAATCTCGTCTTTAAGTCATTAGATATTTCTCGAATTGGTTTTGTGTCCTTTGTAATTAATGCATTACTACCATTTGGAGATTTCAATTTAGGCGAGGGAGATAGAAACATTTCAGTATTTCTTGTTTTTGGGGTTGTTGGTGGTAATAATCTAGACTTATGTATAGGCGACAGAGTATGGCTATGGTTATGGTTGTGATTGTGATTGTGAGTATATGTATATGGAGATAATATACTTTCCAATTTATGTGAATGTGCCTCTTCTGTATTATCATCTTCATCATCTGGTTGAACCAAATGGGTCTGTATAGGAGTAGCTAAAAAACTAGGGTTATGTCTTGTCGGGCCATTTTTATCTCTTGGTGGTGAAGGTGTAGATAAGAGATTCCTCTTTTCATCAATTGACATGTTTGTCTGTCCATCACTTGATTTCTGTTCATCCACTGATATTCTTCTTGATCTATTTCTTTCTGGGGTAGTAATAAGATCCATCTTCCTTTTTCCCTTTTCTTTTGTTTTTTATTTAGTATCGTATGTTAGCAATAACAATTTCTCTAAGTATATAATTAATAGACGTATAATAAAAAGGCACTTTTAATTGCTAGTACTATTATTATTATTGTAAATGTCTTATTTTGCTATGTTTATTACCTTATTTTTTTGATTATTATTATTACTATTATTATTTAAAACGAGATTAAACCAAACAAAACTCAATTCTGTTTAATTTAAACTAGTTCAATGCAATCTTGCATACAGATACTAAAGATCCAGATGTAAGTGTTTGAAATGGTAGTAGAATAGGATGACACTCATACTCAACAGGAATGTAGTAAATAGAAAAGTACTTTTAAAAGATTCTTGGATTAGTCAATCCTCAGTGTCTGTTTTGTTTACAAAAGTTAATTATTTCGCATTCCTTTTCCCTTTCGTTTGTTTTTTTTTTTTTAATTTTAAATTTTTATTTTTATTTTTATTTTTATTTTTTTTTGTCATTTATTTTAATTTCCTCTTTAGGAATGCAGGTTCTTTCTTTTTTCTTTTTTTTTTTCCCGCTTTCCCCGCCACGTCTTCAAAGAAAAGTTTGAACGGTGAGATTTACGTTGTGTTTTTTTCGTAGTGTTACACCACGGTGACGCAAACAGGTGGATGGGTATTGGTACAGATTATATTGATACATAACATGACACTCTGTCAAAGTCTACATATACATATACATATACATATACATATATAGATATAGATATAGATATTGTTACAAGTTGAAGAGTCTAGTTCTTCTTTTTTCTACCGTGGTAGTATTGATATTTGTGGCTGAAGAAGGTTCTTGTTCCTCGTGGTTTCCCAGTTCATTTCCAGTCTCACCATCAACCATTAATTGGTTGATGTCGTGTTGATCACATATTGCTATATTATCGTTGCATAAGAAATAGTCATTTCTAATGACTTTGTGACATAGAAAACATGTTAAACAATGAACATGGAATCTTTCTTTTTTGTCGTTTTCGAGACACTCACCTTCAATGAAAATACCACATATCTTACATATTGTATTGTTAGCTATATGGTAATCCATTTGACAGTATGGTTCGTCATCCAATATGTAACATGGATTAGATTTGTTGAATTTTTGATCACATTTTACACAACGGAAACAATCACGATGCCATTGTCCAGTCAATTCTTTAGCGAACCTTGCATTGGATAAGATTTCTTTATGACATAGTCTACATGGTCCCTCTCCAGTCTTATATGCAGCATTTAATGGTGGTATTGTTGCTGTTGTCGTCGTAATTGTTGAATCTATACTTTCTCGTATCTCTTCTACACCATTAATAGGCAAACCGGATAAATAATAACTTGATTTTTTTGGTCTTTCTGTGTTACAATTATTATTATTATTATTATTACTAGTAAATAGTAACTTAGATGATAATGAGGAAGAGGATGCAGTAGATGTCACTGCATTCATCAGATTCAGTTCATTTTCTCTTGGTAGTGCACTACTATTCAATTGATCGAGCAATTCATGTATTTTATTGGTCTTAGCATTTTTTTGTATAGATGGGTGTGGTAGTGGTTCAATATTTTGTGATTCTTCAGATATTTTATTTTCAATTACTAATGATAATGGTCTTGTCACCGATATATTATCCATACCGTTGTTGAGTGGATTTTCATTTAGAAAATTGTTATCATTGGTATCATCCATCTGTATACTCTTTGAAGGTGACATATAGACAGAAGTAGAATGCGAGGCATCAGCACCATCACCATTATGATCATCATCATCATCGTTATTATTATTATTATTATTGTTGTTGTTGTTATCATTTTGTTTTTCCATTATTACTCCGTGGCTATTTTCGGTATTTGGTGATTTAGAATTGATGTCATCAATTATTAAATCATCTTGTTGATTGGATTGTATTTGTATACCTTCTTCCAATTCGATGTTAGAATTAGACTTTGGATTAGGACTAGAGCCAAAAGTTTGTTTCATATCCATTGGGAAGTTTATTTTCAAATTAGACACTTCATTCTCCAAGTCTGAGGTTTCTCTGGTGTCATTCAATTCATTTGAATAAGAGTCGTCTCCAGGAGTATATTTATTATCTCTATCGCTATGAATACTATTATTATTACTATTATTACTAGTACTAGCATTAGTATTAGTGTTATATTTATTATTCTCGAAATCAAATAAAGAATCATCATGTGATGTATTGATATTTGAAATACTTGTGAAGTCAGATTCAACCTCATTCAGATTAACCAAAGAATCCCCACCTTTAATGACTACAGAATCCTTGTCGTTCTGATCTTTACGAGTATTATCAAAGATATGATCATTTGTGAAATTTTTATTGGCAAATTTAAAATTTTTTTTGTTCTTCGATTTCAAATTTGGCGTGGATTTGCTTGTTCTTAATACATTGTTATTCTTATTTTTGTTTGTGTCATAGATAACATCAAAGCCTGCTCTCTCTAACACTGTCTTATACCTAACATTGGGATTCAACTTAGGAAATGGCGAATTATACATAGACACATACATGATATCTTGCAAAACACACACACATAAGCATATATATATATATATATATATAAATATATTTATTTACGTATGTATGTATGTATATCTTCTTTATAATATATGTATGACCTTATACCAACCTGAAACTATTTGATGTTTCTTAGGTTTATAATCAATTACTAGACAATATGAAGATTCACTCAGTGTAAATGACAAGAACCATTGGAATTAAAGGCAAGACAGGAAGGAAAAAAAAAAGATGAAAGAATTACAACAACTCAATGGGAATTAGATGCATTAAAAGTTAAGGAGGGACGTCAGGCAATTGACAATTGTTGAACACTTTTAACAGTTATCTAGTGTATCACTGTGAAGATAGTTTTAATATCTTTATATATATTCTTGTATATTTATCTGTTTATATATTTCAATTCGTTCTCGACTACGAAAAGACAGAAAAGTAAACAACAAAAGACAATAGACTCTCAACAGTAAACATACACGACACGAAAAAAATTTTTTTTTCACCTTTTTGTCTTGTTCCTCTTATCAGAAAAACTGCATTGTCTATTGTTTAAGAAGAGAAGTGAAGGGAAGGCAGGATGAATAAAGAGAGGTACAACTCGTGGATATTTTGGGTGTTACTACTACACATAATCTGCAGATGATACGCCTTATGTGTGGAATGAATAATCTGAATACATATGCATAATTTTGACACTAGTAGTTTTGCATATATCACAAGTGTGTCAAAAGAAAAGACGAAATCGTGTAAGAAATATTTGTCTTGAGAGACAGGAGGAGAGAATAATATTAAGTGCTAATAGGCTTGTTAATACTTGTTTTTCTTTTTTTTTTTTTGCCTTAACGCAGGAAATTATCAAAAATCGATATATTTAGATGGTTGGAGAAGCAAAATCACAAGTTGGCGAAATTATTTTGTGGAGGAAATTAATTTACAGTTTATAGTCTTTTCTTGTATTATCTACAGGGTTATAGCTTGTTTGTTTTGTTTGTCTTGGAAACATATCTTTGTCAGTTTGATGTTCGGTGCCAAGTCGTTATTATAGGAGACCCATCACTTTTCTCTCTGTTGTGGGATGTTTTCCTCTTGATTTTTCTTTTGCAGAAAGAAAAACTATCGGTACCCTATCTTTAAGTGATACGGTCAGCCCTAAATATTTGCTTTGGGAGTTTTAACCCTATATAATTACCGACAAGAGAAGGGAAGAAGAGGGGGGAAATTCTTAATATTTCTTTTTCTTTTTCTTTTTCTTTTTTTTACTTTTCCGTCTTAATGTTTATATGTTGCTTGCACCACATGCTGGATTACGTGTTTTGATGTTCAATGTGATAATTATATCTGCAGTAAATATAACGTTATTCTTAATGAATATTTACGCTGACCGCCTATCTTTCAACCCATTTGCATCTTTTAAATCATATTCAAAAGAAAAAGAACAACTATTTATGGATATACAGATTATATTAATGTGATGTATATAGGTTGACTTCGTTATAGACTTATTTTATTTTTTATTTTTTATTTTTTTTTTTTTTTTTTTGAAGAGAAAAGAATTCAAGTGTATCATCAATTCAAGATCAGGTACATCCCGAAATATGTTCGAACGAAATGAAAAAAGTTCATATCCTGTTACTCAATATCTAATTGAAAGATTCTATTCCTCCAATAACGATTTGATACCTAATGGGCCTAATCTGTTGGACCATCGGAATAGCGATGAATTGTTCAAGGTCTTAATTAACGCAGATGATATAAATAACAACAGTACTGGTATACTTACGACAAGTGATGATCCATGTGAGGAAGGGGAAGAGGAGGAGAATGAGTTTGATAAAATAGATTTACCTTCAAATTCTAAAATACATAGATTTTTGATTAAATGCAACGAATATTTATCCTTTGGTAAAAATTCGTATGGTTTTGAAAAAGATCTGCTAATTAAGGATTTACAGTGGGAAAGACAAAATTCTATTTCTTACGATCAATGGAAATTGACTTCTTTAAAATTAGATGAGTTAACTGGTAGAGATCGATGGAAATTAGATATGGAATCTAATCTCTATGATTATGAACTTATTAGTCAATTAACTGAATCTATGGAGAAACTTAGATTGGAGAAAAAGTATTGTGAATTGTTATATTTGATCAGAACTAGTTGGAAAAGAAATTTAGGTAATTTGGGAAATGTGAATCTTTACAGACATTGTAATATTGGAACCAAAAAATTGATCGAAGATTATTTAAAGGAATCTGAATTAAGTATCAAATGCTTGTTAGAACAAAATGAATTAGATGACAATTATCTTTTAGGGATATTACAACAAACAAAGAGGAATATTGGTAAGACAGCTCTGGTGCTCAGTGGTGGTGCTACTTTTGGGCTCTTCCATATTGGTATTCTCGCTGCTTTATTTGAAGCTGAATTTATCCCTAAGATCATTAGCGGAACTAGTGCAGGTGCCATTGTGGCTAGTATATTTTGTATTCACACGAAAAATGAAATCCCATCATTGTTGGCAAATGTATTAAATATGGAATTTAATATCTTTAAAGATGAAAGAGACAAATCAAGTAGCGAGGATTTTTTGTTAAAATTGTCAAGATTCCTAAAAGGTGGATCATGGTTCGAAAATAAACATTTAAAGAATACAATGATTGAATTCTTAGGCAATTTAACTTTTCAAGAAGCTTATTTTAGAACAGGTAAGATTTTGAATATTACGGTATCTTCTGCATCCATGTATGAACAACCAAGGTTATTGAATAATTTGACTGCACCTAATGTTCTGATTTGGTCTGCTGTATGTGCATCTTGTTCTGTTCCTGGTGTTTTTCCTGCTACTCCCTTATTTGAAAAGGATCCACAGACTGGCAATATACGAGAATGGCTAGGCAAAAAATCAGCCAAATTTGTTGACGGTTCTGTGGAGAATGATTTACCGATCCCTCGATTATCCGAAATGTTTAACATTGACCATATCATTGCATGTCAAGTGAATCCACATGTCTTTCCTCTATTAAAATTATCGGTTTCATGTGTTGGAGGTGAGATACAGAATGAGGTCAGTGCAAAATTTAAACAACATTTGACCAACGTCTTTAAATATATGACTAGTGAAGTTATCCATGGATTGGATATGTTATCTGAGTTTGGTATAGCAAGGAACGCAACGACCAAATTGGCATCTGTCCTCTCACAACAGTATTCAGGTAATATCACAATATTACCCGACATGTCAATGTTAAATCAATCCCATGAATTATTACGTAATCCATCACGCTCCTTTTTATTAAGGGAGACGACTTTGGGGGCTCGTGCTACATGGCCAAAGTTGTCCATGATTAAGAATAGTTGTGGCCAAGAATTTTTATTGGACAAAGCCATTACTTATTTACAGACAAAGTTACTGATGTCTTCTTCAATAAAAAATCCTTTACAATTTCAAGATACATATAATTTAATTAAATTGACTGGTAGAGCTCATATTATGCAGCACCAGGGCTCGAAGATAGAGATTAATCAAGACCCCAATTTATTAGATGACAGTTTAATAGAATCTGAAAATAAAGATTTATTATTATTTATTGGAAACACCGATTCAGAAGCTTTAAAGAAGGAATATAGACTAAGATCTATGAGTTTGAGGCTAAATTCAAATGTTCAATCACTGTTAACAGAAAAAGGGAAATCAGTGATATATTATCCTAAAAGACCTAACTACAGTAAAGCTCTGTCTTTCTCAGGTAAAAACAATATGTTTCTTAAAAATCGTAAAAGAGCAGATACAACGACTAATACAATAATTGATATACGTGATCACCAGTATTATGACACCAATCACAACTATACAATAACGGATTCTACATTAAGGAAAGAGACGAATATTCTACCTTCATTTAATTCATATTCAAAAGCAATTACTGATAATACAAGTACTTCAGCTCAATATGATCCTACTAAAATGAATCACGTTGATTGTGTCGTAGATTCTTATATAAATAGTAAAAGCAAAAATAATTAAATATGAATATTTATGTAATGAGCAATTTGATAGAAATATGTTATTATTATTTTTATAGATGGGGTAATATTACTTTGATGTCTTTTGTCTACTAACAATACGATATAAAATTTATATATGCAAAAAATATGTGTTGAAAAGATTATTTATATTTAAAAGAGTTGACACCAAACTGTCTCCACGTTTCTCGTTCATAAACACAATCAACCTTTTTAACATAACCTAATGCTTTTATTGAATTGATTGTTATATGTGAAATTGAACTACAACCATCGATTATTAAATGTTCCAAGGGTTGTTTATTTTTAATTTCATATAATTTAGATATAAATTCATAAACAGATACTCCTGTGATAGACGCATTTAAAGACAAATCCAAAAGTTTTAAATTTTGTAAGTCTGGTACTTGTAATGCTAACATATGTAATGATTGATCATTTAAAGAACTTAACTGTGGTAATTTTAGTTCTTCTAAATTATCAAATTCGGGGAAAAAATCAAAAGGTGAAAATACATTTGGATTATAGTCATTTGGATATTGTTGCATATGAATATATGGACAATCTCCAATGTTTAAAGATCTTAATTTTGCAGGAGATAAAGACGCTACAAGCCTATGTAATCCAGTCCCACTAATTGATGTGCCCATTAAATCAAGTTTCTTTAATTTTGAAAGATTATGTTTGTAATGATATGCATTCTGAATTGGAATTGCTTCCATATCTATCTTTGGAAATATTTGATTTTCTCTAAATGCTAATACTTCAAATGATCCATTTTTAAAAATATATTCTGTTTTGAACAGATTTAAAAGATTTGACAATTTACCATTATGATTATTCTCTAACCACAATTCTTTCAAAGATGGAAATTTTCGTAACCATTTAAAGTCTTCAGTGTCCGAGCAAAATGTGACACCAGTTATACATAATTTAGTCATTAAATCATATTTTATATTATTAATGGATATAAAAAGATCTTTTGTTGGAAAATTCTTAATCTTTTTGGAATCACATATAAGTGTGTAACTTTGTAAATTTGGAGACCAATTATTATTAAGTGATTCAAGGTTATTATTTTCAATGTTACTATTGTTGATATGACTTGAATGGTTAACTGGAACAACTGCTGAATCGAATATCAATTCTAAATTAGTCAAATTATGAAAATAGTTCAATAATTTAATCTCATATGATTTATCAGATCGAAGACTTACAGTTAATGACAATTTCATTATATTTTGGCAAAATTTATCATTTGGTACAATATACTTGACAATATGTGATGTTGCACAATTGGGTACAGAGAGTATCAATTCATTGCATCGATGATTTTGTAGAGTTGCAAACAGCTTCTGTAATAATTTAGGCTCATCAGATGCTAAACGACTTGATAGCTTTACAGAACGGATCCATGGTGTAGTAATTTGTTGAAATAAGTTTCTAGAGTATAACTTTTTAAAAAAATTATGAAATTGAAGAAACAGTTTATTTGTCATTGAATTCAAAACAAAATCTTGAAACCAATTTGAATAGTTAGTCATTACAATCCATTTATAATGATGAGACACTTGACACAAATGAATCAGATCTTTCATACTTAAACAATTCAAAATGTACTGTAACAGCTCTAAGGGTAAAGTTCCTATAAAATCAATTATTTTACTACGATGTTTGGTATTACTTGAATCGATTGTTGTAGTATATCTAGTTCGTTTATGAGACAAAGATAACTGTCTTTCCCCTACATATGGGTCCACTTCTTGTTGCTGGTTTTTTAATAATAACTGATGTTCCTTTATAGGATCAATAAAACTACGTTGGGAAGAAGTCCTTTTATTTTCTTGTTTTGGTGCATCTGTTCTTTGGACTCTCTGTTTAACTAAACTCATTTGATATTTGACAATATCAACAAGTTTTTTAGACACATTAATATTGTATTCTTTAGACATTTGATTAAGTTCCTTTAACCCCCTTTTATAATTTTGGTAAGCATCTTGGTTTCTAAACAATTTCTGTAAAATTTTACCATGTCGAATGTAACAAATTAAATTAAACGGTTCTTTCTTAATCATTTTATTACTAACCTTTAAAGCTTTATCCAATTCCCCCAATTTTTCATAACATGCAGCTATATTATCTAATATTTTGATTAACTGTGGATGTATAATTGGTACGTTGGGTATATTATAATTGACTAATCCATGTCTTGTCCTAATCTGGATAATATCTTCCTCTGAATACGATTTTATCAGCCAAAGGGTCTTAATAAATAGATTTTTTGCTTCCTGATATTGTTCATTCCTGAAGAAGGTGGTACCAAGTGTTAGAGCATTGTCTATTGGATTAGTCTCTTTTCCATCACTCATCTGCCCTTCTTTTCTTTTCGTTAATTTTTATTTAGTTAAGCTTTTCTATATGTCTATCTACACACAGATATGTAAGAATTTATTGAAATACTCAAATCGATCTTTCTTAAAACTGTTTGCTCTATGTGTATATGTTTGTATAGCTAAAGGTTTTCATAGATTTGTTTGGGTAGAATTTATTAATTGACTATGCTTTATTTGTCTTAAGAGAAAATTGAAGATACAAACAATAATAATATTTTATCCAAAATGGTTAGAGGTTTCCATATAAAATATAAGCAGATGTATATACGTATAAACGTTTGTTTTATGACTTAATAATTTAAAAATAGCGATTGCTGTCAAAGATTTGGATACTAACAATCTTTCCTGAGTCTGTTTTGTATTGGTGTGCATGGGTTAATTATCAAGATATAAAACAACGATAGTTAAGAAAGAGAAGTGATATAAACCTACTAGGAGAGCAAAGAAGTAAGTAACTAAATTAATAAATATAAAAGTTGCTGTCTTTGTGAATTATGATCAGCATTAGTAGTGGTTTTCTTAATGTGCTAATAGTTTCAATATTGTTGCTAGTAGCTACATTCTTTATAGGTCTGTTACCATTATTCTGGCTTTCAAGAAAACATTTGAACCTTGAAGATAGCAATAGTGGTAATATCACTAGCGAGAATGATGGTCGACTTGACCATAGGCAAGAAAAATATATTCAAATTATGTCCCATTTTGGTGTTGGAATGCTACTAGGGACCTCCTTTATGTTAGTTATTCCAGAGGGTGTAAATGAATGTTTAGCCAATGACGGTAATGTTGGATTAAATTTATTAATTGGGTATTTAATAGTGTATCTACTAGATAGATTTACTGGACTTATCCTAAATAGAAATGAATTGTCTATTAATGACAGGTATCCTGGTTCTATCGTTAATTCAAAGTATCCAGTTGAATTGACTGCTTGGAAAGATATTTTTAAACACCCAAAAGAAGTATCTTTAAACATTGTGAAAAATAATGTTGTATTTGCACTTTGTATCCATGGTTTATCAGATGGGGTAGCCTTAGGTAGTACAGTTAATAATCAATCAGTGTTATTTGTTATGTTATTGGCTATTGTGATACATAAGATTCCAGCTGTTTTATCCTTAAGTAGCCTAATGATTTCAAGGCAAAACCTACCTAAATGGCAAGTTATAGTTAATTTGTTTACATTTGCTAGTTCAACACCAATCGGTTATATAATTCTATCATTATTTAATTTACAACAATCAGAAACTATGAATTGGTTAAGTGGGAATTTACTATTAATGAGTGGTGGTAGCTTATTGTACGCTGCATTTACGGCTTTTTCTTCTTCTGATGAAGAAAATGATCATACTCATATTTTTAATACGCTTGGGTCACCTTCGCATGATAATGCCATTAATAGTGATGACTCTAAAAATGATAATATTCCTATTGATGAATTAGTCAATGTGAGAAATTTTAAGATTGTTGGAAATCAATCTACAAGTCAACCAAAGGACTGTGACAATATGATATTTTATGATTATAACTATGATAATTGCGTTAGTATTAACAATAATTCAAAATTGAGATTTGACAAATCCGTTTATATATTATGTGGCGTTATACTTCCAGTTATAATATCATTTATTTTACATGAATGATAATTGATATAGAATTAGAGTGAACACAAGTAAAAATAGTATTATAGATAATAAAGATTATACATATAGAAAAAATGAAATATTGATGCATTAAGATAATATGTTGTATATGTATATATACTATTGATTCTAGATATATGAATCGAAAAGCAAAAATGGAAATGTATCGGTTAACATAAAACATTTATTTTCTATTTAAAGATCTTCTTTTTAGCCATCTATCCTTTGTACTCATCACTTCGATTTCTTTCTTTGGAGCCATGACTTTAGATTCAATATCAGAAGATAAAACTTCGACAGTGACGGGGCCCTTTTTTGCCACCTTCTTCCGTAAATTTTTAAGAGTTTTCCTTTTACTCTTTTTGGACAATAGATTATTAGCATCTTTGATTAAAAATTCTTGTTCTTTACTTATCCTTCTCTCCTTCATGTTAACATCATCATCATCAGTATTTTCTTTTTCTTCATTAAAATTGATATGTTTTGATTTATTAATTGATTTTACCACTTGATATTGGCTTTCTATACCCAAATTTATTTGATTATTTATATTCTGAAGGAGTTCTTGAGGTAGTTCTACCAACTCTTCTCCTTCATTATCCTGTTCCTCTTGTTCTTGCTTTTTTTGTTGTTGCTGTAGAATTTTTGATTTTTTTTCTAATTGCTGTTCTCTAAAGATCATGTCTTGTTTCCTCCTTTTCTCCTTTAGCAACCGTTGCTCTTCTTTAATCAACAACTGTTGTTCTTTTTCTCTCTTTTCTAAATCAGCTTTAGCTTTATCCATACCTTCTTCTTCTGGTGCATCATTGTCACTATCACTGTCACTGTCACTATCATAAAATTTCTTCCTCTTATCATTCTTCATGTTTGTATCTAAATCAGTATTAATGGAGATGGTATTACTGGATATATCCACATCATCATTAAATTTAACATGAGTCTTTTTTGGAACCGACATCCTTTTTCTTTTTTTTTTTTATTCTTTTTTTTTTGGGTTAAAATGTGCCTGTAAATGGATTGTTAATTGATGGTTGACGGGTTTAACTACACGCTCAAATCAATTCTTCTAATATAACATGTTTAATGATCCAATTACATATCCTCTCTCTCTTTATATGTTGGAAAGTTGGGATTAAATCAAAGATGAAAAATTTTTTTTTCTTTTTTATTTTTTATTTTTTTGCAGAAATTTGCGATGAGATCGAAGAAGACATTCTCGAGGTATAAAAACAGAAAATATAAGGCAAAAAAAAAATTACTGTAGTCTGTCATGTTGCATTTAGAAGAGTAAAGATAGAGAGGCAGTCACTAAAGTGGTAGATATTGTTTAAATTGATGGTAAATCATATAAGAACTCAGCTATAATATGCATAATTGGCACAGTTGAGTTGACTGTTTGATACGTGCTTAATCGAATACATTTCTAAGTGATTTTTGTTTTCTTTGTTTTGGTTTGCTAACTTTCTTTGTGTTAGGTGGTTTGATTGACAATGACATTTGGATATTATCCCCCAAAGTTAGTTCATTATTATTATTATTATTGTTATGAGTAACAGCAACTATCTGACTATCTTCTTTTGCTTGTTTTTCTTCTTCTTTTCTCTTTACTATCTCTATTTGTCTTTTCAGTAGCATATTTTTGATTTCTTGTTCATCTTTAGTATTCTTCTCTATTTCATTTATCATTTTTTGTCTGAGTATATTCTCCTTTGAACGATCTATATAACTAATTTGTAACTGACCCATATCTATATCATTATTACTATTGTTATCTTTAAATATATCATTCTCTTCTTCATTCAGCCTTACCCTAATTTTACCTTTTCTACTCAAATATTTGATAAATTTGTTTAATGACTTAAAACATGTAGAATTCATATGTATATGATCTTTATCTTGGATAAATTCATTATAAAATCTATTAGCTTCAATCCATTTTTCTCCATGTGACAATTTTAACAGATTAAGGAAACTTGACTCAAATAATCTACTGAAATTGTCTATATCTTCCTGTGTAACTTTATTGATTTTCTTTAAATGTGATGGTGACTTAATATGTGATCTAAATCCATTATCATCTCTACATTGCTTACGACATACTTGACAATAATATTTCAATTTCTGTAACCCACGTGATTTCATCTGTTTATTCAGATATTTGGCTGTATTGAAATCGGACATCTTGTGTATCACTCCTTTCCTATTCTAAAATATATCTTTTATAAACGTATCTTTTGATGGTTGTGGGTACAAATATCTATAAGCTTTTGTGCACTCTTTGGTGTGTACAAGTATTATTATTATAATTATTATACTGTTTGTAAACCACATTAGAATCTTTATGTACATTGGAAAATCAGGGAAAAAAATATAAAATATGTCTATACACAAAATATACAAACATGTAAAATTTTGACATTGTTGAAAGAGTGAAATTGTCTGATTCCAAATGCGACTACAGATATGGACAAATATAGAAATAACTAGCTTGTGTGGTCATCTTATAATTTGTTATTCTAGGTAATAAAAAATATCAGGTCAAAGCCATACTAATAATGAATGTTAATGATATAAACAATTCTAATAGTTCTTCTATGTCAAAATTGGAACAGTTGGCAAGAAAGAGAGCTCAACAAAGACAGCAAAAACACCAGCATCAAAATATCAATCAAGTGAATAATTTGGCTGTTAAAGAGAAAAAACTGTCGTTAAAAGATAAATTAACTGCTTTAAAGGAAAAGAAACTTGAACCTAATCAACAATCAATTACAAGAGGATCAACACTTTTACAGAGTCTAAAAGAAAAAAAAATATTGAATAATACTATTCAGAAGGCTAATGAGACCAACAATACCACTGTTGTAGTAGACAACCAACCACCCCAACCAAAAAATGAATACAGTTTATCTTCGAGAATAGTAAAAAGTGATGTAAATAATACTGCAACTAAAACTAATAAGAATGAGAACTTTTCAAAGATAACTGGTTTGAAAGCAACTAATTCTTTGTTAAGTACCAAATTGAATAATTTCAGGAGAAGAAAACAACAGAGCGAATTAGAGAAAAATATATCTTCATTATCTAATAATCAGATACCATCAGCTGATCAAAGTAATAATAATAATAATGATGATGATGATGAAAATGACAGCAATGATTCTAGATCTGGAAATTTACAATTTAATTTGTTTATGAATATGAATTGGAAAAAATTCAACGAATTAAAAGGAAAGTATTCTGCATCAAGTGATTCTAACCAGTCCACAACTATCAATAAGGGTCAGTTTATACCTTTTATCCAAAATAAAAACGCTTTGACTAACAAGAATTGTATATCTATTACCCAAGCAATAAAGAGAAGATATAATGATATCTATTCTACGTTTGAACCATTGGATTATACTAAAAAACAGAAATATAGACAAAATTTCATGGAACCGAGTCCAGATGATATTATCCTTGAAGCACAATCGAAAGTATTTGATGATATGAATAAGAAAATATCAAAACTAAGTATTACTAAAAATAAAAATGTTGATGATAATGATACAGAATTGCAATTACCTGTCAAATCAAGAATATTGTTAGATATTGACCAATATTTATCATCTAAACCTAAGCATTCAAATATTTCAATACTGGGTCATCATCTCTCAGGGAAATCTACACTTTTAGGAAGGCTACTAATGGATCTTAACAATGTTGATATCGAAACAATAAGGAAATTAAAAAATTTATGTGAAAGAAACAAAGTTGAAGATAAGTACACTTATTTAACTTGGTTATCTGATGATTTAACTACCGAAAGATCTCTGGGTTATTCTGAGATAATACATAAGCATGAGATTTACATTAAAAATTCTGGAAAATTTACTTTCTATGTGAATCCAAGCAAACAGAATGTTAATTCAGAATTAATAGCACAGATGTTTAATAATGATATTGTTATAATGGTTATAGATTGTTCACCAGATGGGTTTGAAAGAGGTTTCAATTTAAATGGTCAAACAATTGAATACTCTATGTTGGCTAAAATGTGTGGTTGCAGACACATTATTGTCGTTTTGAATAAGATGGATACTATTGATTGGTATCAAGACAGATATAATGAGATTGTTAATGAATTGAAGACATTCTATGATACATTGGGATATAGTCAAGAAGATATCTCCTGGATACCTGTCAGTAGTGTTACTGGAGAAGGCATAGTTAATAAATATACCTCGTTAGATTGGTATCGAGGTTTACCTCTAGTAGAATTATTAAAGAAGAAAATCAAAGAATTCTCGGAAGAAGAACATAAAATTCAACAGTACAAGTATAATAATGTTTTCGGTATAGAAAATAATATTGCGTCAATGGGGGTGCTAAGCAGGCCTAAAAATGAGTTCTGTTCTCTTTCAATTAAGGACATTGACCTATCTAAAAATGAGGTAACAGGATGGATTATAAACGGTTGCATACAAGCTGGTGAATCTATTAGAATATATCCATCATATAAAAATTTCCTGGTAGATGAGATTAAAAACGATGTAGATGAAAAGCAGATTGGTGTTCCAGGTTCATTTGTAACAATGAAGCTACTTTCATCGGCGTCTAGAAACGAGAAGGGTTTACTTGATAACATTGAGATTGGAGATTTTGTTACATCACTTTTGTCACCAGTGATATTAATGAACTCGACTACAGTAAAATTAGAGATAATAACTGTATTAACAAAATTAACACTTGGTATGAAATTAATTATTAATAGACAAATGTACACCAATACAGTAAAGATATTAAAGTTGCATAAAGTAAACAATAAGTCTACTATGATTATTGAGTGTGAACTTTCAAGGCAGGACACAATACCATATTTCGAATCAGGGAATGAAAGAGAAAATCTTATTATAATTAGAGTGTCTAGGACAAACAAGATTATTGGTTTGACTAAGTTAATTAAATAGAAATATAGGTAAAGAAATAAATTAAAAAAAAAATAAAAAAGAAAAAAAAAACAAAGAACGATGAAAAAAATATATCTCTAATATTTATTGTTTTATAAATTGAATTATGTTATAATATATTTTTAGATACTTATCGTATTTAGTTATGCAAAAACCTCTTTATGAATGTAATAATATATTTAAAATTTTTATTTATTGGTATGCTTAGCCTTTACTTTCTTAATATTTGTTGTAGATTTATCCAGTAAATCAAATACAGATAAATCATCGTCACCGAATCTAAAGCTAACAGTTCTATTTTCTTTGCTATTATTGCTAGTATCTTGATAATGGAACGATGAGGATAATGATCTGAAGGATGCTGATGAGGAGGCGGAAGATAAAGAAGGACTTGATCTGGTTTTATTCCACTTGTCATAGATATCTAAATCTTCTGCATCATTGTATAAATCATTGATAATTGCAGTTTTTAATAATTTTCTTTTATTTTTTTTAGTGAGTTGTTTACTGGGTTTATTTTTGTTTGTAATATCAGATAGTATTTGATTGGAAGAACTATTGCTGTTATTACTGCTATTACTTGAGCTCAATTTACTTGACTTCAGAGGTTTGGACAAGGAAACGGAGATAGAGGAAGACGAAGGAGAAGAAGGGGATATTAACTTTTTACCAAAATTAAGATCAAAAGTATGTTTCATTTTCAAACAGTCTCCTGTGTTAACGTTGATTCTTTTGCTAGTATCGTTTTCTTTATCTTCCATATCATCTAAAATAGTATTTATACCTCTTTTCCTTGATGATTTATTTTGGGTGACTTTATCTGATTTTACATCTTGAGTTACGGGTTCAGAAACCTCAAAAGATGAATCAGTAAAATCCTGTGGGAGATCGTTGTATATTTGGGTTTTCTTTCTCAATACTGTATCGTTTGTGTTTTGAACTATAAGTCCATGGTTCACAGAGTTCTCTATCACTGATTGATCATTAGGGGGAATATTTTGTTCTAGTTTTGTATCTTTATCTTCGAAAGAGTTAATCTCCTTTCCTTTAGGTTTGTCTTTAGTATTGTGTTGATTTGACTTTGGAACCATTTTATCATTTATATGTTTCAAAGATAGAGCCGGCGACTCTTCTTTAATTATTGTATTTTTGTTTAAATTTACTTCATATTCATGTATGTCATTGACAATGGTAGCATCTACCAATTTCTCAGTCGGTCTTCTCATTTTGGCTCTTAATGAAGGCAATTTATAATTGACAACTTTCCCTCTTGTGGATCTCCTTAATATTCTATTTTCTAAGGCAAGTTTTTCAGGTAACGGCTGATCTTCTGATTGTTTAATCATATCTATATCTGTGTTAATTTTGATATTTGACGCTGTATTGGGCATTATATCATCATTGGAAACTGATTTTTTCGTACTCTTCTGAGTCTTTGGAGGATGTTTTTGGGTACGTTTACGTTGATTCTTTTTAGTAATAGATTCCAGTGAAGTAGTAGCAGTAGCAGTAGCAGTAATACTTTCTTTACTATTATCACTTGATCGAACTATAGATGTGGGTATATTAACCTCTTTTATATGTGTGTTGGTGTTAATATCACTTTGTTTATTATTATTATTCAAATTATCTTCTGGTTCCTCGGGTATTGAATAGTCCAAAATAGAAGGACTAGATCTACCGCTACTGCTACTGCTACTGCTAGTGCTAGTATTATTATTAAATGCATCTTCACCTATTGAATTATCTGGATGTTTCAAGATTGGAATGGAACAATTCTCAACAAAGCTTTCAGAAGATTGTAAAATATGATTATTTTGATTATCCTTGTTTACCGAAGGCAAATCATCGCTTTGAATAAACATAGATTTTCTTCTATTTCTCTTCTTCGAAGGGGTCAATGGAGTATTAGATGGATTAGAGATATTATTGTTGTTGTTGCTGTTGGTATTATTATTATCCGCATGATATTTATTCCAAAGTGGATTTAAATTGGTAGACAAACGTTCTCTTTTCCTTATATTATCGAACATAAGAATAATTTCATCAAATCTTTTAAATATCCCATATTCCAAGATATTAATTTGCTCATTCAATGTTTTTTTATACTGTGCTTCATTAATTGAATTTTGTTGTTTTAGCTTTAAATTTTCCTTCAACAAGTTATTCAACCTTGATTCCAATTCATTAATTTTAATCTTAAGTAAATTATTTTCTTTAGCAAATTGAATGTTTTGTTGCAAATGATTCATGAATCTTGTGTCTTTTCCCTCTTTCTTTATATGAAACAAGTTTTCCAATTCTTGAATGGGTATATTTGTGGTGGAACATTTCTTATTGTTATTATTATTCTTATTGGTAGTAGTATCATTATTAGTATCACTGTTGCTAATATTATTCTTTTGTTTTTCATCAGATTGTATTGAGAATTTATCAGGAGTTAACTCATCCGGAAAAGAAGTTCTCCTAGATCTCATGTACCTTACCATAAGTTTTTTTTTTTTAATTTTTTTATTTATTTTTTTGTTGTGTGGCTTTCTTCTTCAATTATGTTTCTATCAGTATTTTGTTTTTAATTTTGTATTTAAGCCTATATACCTACCGAGGTACGTATGTTTGTATGTTTGTATGTATCTATCTAGTTGTTTGCCTATTGCTAATAATAATAATAAGCAACAAACTTACATCAATAGCACTGTTGGATATAAACAAGACACATAGGTATTAATCTCATAACATTATCACAAGTGATGATGAACAAACTATATAGTCTTTGTCTTTGTGGTTTTTATTTATTTATTTATTTGTTATTTTCCTGTATTGTCGGTACTTCCTATTTGGGATGGAAACTGAAAACAGATCACGTGCGCATGCATTCCCAAATAGGAAATCTGTTTCTGCCGCTTCCCTCTTTTCGTTTTAAATATATCCACATCCACATATTGAATGTATGTATGAAATGTTTGGATTAAGTGTATCATCTCTCATCCCCCCAGCCCGTCAATGTAACAAGTCAACTGTATAATTATCACCATCATATGGTTTGATGTAGATGTCCAAGTCCACTGGGGGGGGTGGGGGGCTCCAATGAACAATCATCTTCAGTGCCCTCTGCTACATAAATAATACATAAATAAATGAATAAAATATTATTTACAGTCGCAGATCGCGTCTTTCTTTTTTTCTTTTTTTTCCGTTTTGTTTTGGGTGTCTGGGTGTAAAGGAAAGGGGAAATTTTTCTGTATTTTTTTTCTTTCTTTTTTCTTTTATTTTTTTTTTTTTTTTTGATTCTGCGATGAGTTTGAAATTTTATTTTTATTTATTTTTAATTCCGCACAGGTTGGTTCTCCCTCTCAAATTTTATATTACCATCTATCTCTCTATTTACCTGGATATACTTCTGATTAGCTAGTGTGGTTGTTGTCTATATCTTGTCACTGGTTGGATGTAATATACATCTACTGCTGCTCGAAGAAGAAGAAGGAGAAGGAGAAGGAAAAAAAGAAAGAAAGAAAAAAAAAAACCACTAGACTAACCTTTTTTCCATCCCACTAGCCATGATCAGAACAGTCAAGCCAAAGAACGCTAGGTCCAAAAGAGCCCTTGAGAAGAGGGAATCTAAATTGGTAGAGAACGTGAAACAAGCTCTTTTCATACCTGGACAGACCTCAAACAAGGTGTTGCACGATGTCATGGTCGACCTGAGTGCGTTGAAAAAGCCAGACATGAAACGGTTCAACAGGAAGAACGACATCAAACCATTCGAGGATTTTTCTAATTTAGAGTTCCTAAGCGAAAAGAACGACACTTCTTTACTGGTGCTCTCCACCCATTCTAAGAAACGTCGTTACAATTTGACCTTTGTAAGAACCTTCGGCTACAAGGTCTACGATATGATCGAATTGCAAGTCGTCGAGAATTGGAAGCTGTTGCAAGATTTCAGACAACAGACTTTCAACCTTGGTCTGAAACCAATGTTCTCTTTCCAAGGCTCTGCATTCGACACACATCCCGTTTATAAACATATCAAATCCTTGTTCCTGGATTTCTTCAGAGGTGAAGTCACCGATTTGCAAGACGTCGCAGGTTTGCAGCATGTCATCTCCTTGACCATCCAGGGCGACTTCCAAGATGGCGAACCATTACCAAACGTTCTGTTTAGGGTGTATAAGTTAAAGACTTACCGTAGTGAACAAGGTGGGAAAAGACTGCCACGTGTGGAATTACAAGAGACTGGGCCAAGGTTGGATTTCAAAATTGGTCGTGTACATACTCCAAGTGCAGAGATGGTTAAGGAAGCCATGAAAAGACCAAAACAACTGGATGCTAAGAGTAAAAAGAATGTGGAAAGAGATGATATGGGTGATCATTACGGTCGTATTCATCTTGGTAAGCAAGATTTAAGTAAATTACAGACAAGAAAGATGAAAGGTTTAAAGAGTAAATACGATCAAATGGAGGAAGATGGAGAGGCATATGAGCAAGAAGAGCAGGATTATTTTGATGATAGTGAATCTGAATTAAACACTAATGATCATGAACATATGGAAAACAACACTTCTGAAAGTTCAGATGAAGAAAGCTATACCACCGCTACTGATATTGAAGTTGGTGAACCAGCTAAAAAGAAAGCTAAAATTTAATTACTACTTACTACCATCATCATCACCACCACCACCACCACTACTATTATTATTATTATTATTTTATATTATATTAAATATTGGTTGTATATTATATAATATTTCATTGTTGTATCAAAAAATTATTTTTATTTTTATTTAGCTTGGAATAAATTATATAAAATGTATAATAATGATGCAAATAAATAAACAACTAAATAAGTATATATATATATATATATGTATGTATGTATGTATGTATCTATGTGTTTTTGTGTATTACAGTAGATTGGACAAAAAGAAGGAGGATGGGGAACGGTAGGGGAAAAAAAACTGACTTCATTTATTTTTTGGAAGAGTTTTCAAATGCTGGCACATCTTTCTCTAAGATACCATTCCGAATGGCAGATTTCCAGCCAACGGCTCTTTCAAATCCATTGATACCATATTGGAAATTTTCAAACACCTTAATTAATTTTTCTCTAGTAGTCTCGACAAACGGACCATGTTGAACAACAGGTTGATCCAGGATTAAGCCACCGATGATAGCGAACTCCGTGTCGTCGTTGCCAGTAACGCCCCTGACCGTATCACCATCGGTGTTATAGAAGAGAGTAGAATATTGTGGATAAACGTTACCATCGATTACAACGGACCCCTTCATGACATATAAGAAGACGTTAAAATTTGTAGGAACCTGTTGTTCAAACTCGGTGCCCTTTTTATCTGATTCAAAATGATAGAATTCAACAGGTGTATACGCCAATTCTTTTAAAGATTCGACACCGTAGGATTTGCCACTAATGACTTTCACAGTCAAATGTTTGTTTGGTTTAGCGATAGGAACATCATGCTTTCTTAGATCTCTGTAACGTGGAGCACAATCCTTCATATCTTTAGGTAAATCGACCCACAATTGTAAGCCGACAGCAGCGTCGCCATTTTCCATCAGGACAGGGATCTCCGAATGCATGATCCCCTTACCAGCAGTCATGAATTGTAAATCACCGGGCCTCAAGACACCTCTGGAGCCAGTGAAGTCTTCATGTGCAACCATACCTTGACGGACATAGGTGATAGTTTCTTGACCGTGGTGTGGATGATCAGGGAAACCAGCAGGATGAGACACCGTAAAATGGTCTAGTAGGAGGAAAGGTACAAATTTTCTTTGTTTCATGGATCCAATAGACCTTCTAACACGAGCACCAACACCTTCCTCCTGTTCTAAAGCAATAAAATGTTTTTGAATGGTTCTGTAAATTGGAGACATTTGATACTTGTTGTTGTTGTTGTTGTTTTTTTTTTAAGTTATTTAAGACAAACAATTGAGAGCTAATCTATGTACTTGGTGATTTAATGTATATGATTGGGTTTATTGTTGATAGTATAGTGTGGAATAGTGTTAGAAAATAAATATACGAGAGTGAAATAAAAAATCAACTTTGGTAACTGATTAAGTTCTAAAAACCATCCTGCTTTTATATTAAATAAAAGAAATTTACACTTTTGAAGGACTAAGCCATCGATTATATTGAGGATTAGCTTGTCAAAACAAATGAATAGGGCTTTGTTTACTTATTAAACATATGTTCATCAAATCATAAGCAGTTTCAAAATGATATTATATAATATCTTAGTAAACAAGAAATAGGAAAAAACCCAAAAAAAAATAAAAAAAAAAAAAAAAAGAAGAAGAATTACGTTAATCTTAAGTAATTGAAAATAAAAATAAAAAAAAATAAAAAAGAAGAAGCAAAGAAAAGGAGGCGGGGAAGTAATGAATCCTGGAATTCTATTGTTTTGATAGATGTCACATTTTATTTTTGTTTTCTTTTTTGTTTTGTTTTGTTTTGTTAAGTCCGAATATTCTGCTTCTTTTATTTAAGATAAAAACCGGTGTTTAGTAAGCACTGCTTAGTAATATTTCTACAGCCGTTCTTTTTGAAGGTTGTTATTATTATTATTGCTGTTGTTATTTGATGGTTGACTAATGTAAAAGCTTCTTTAAGGCTTCTTTAATGATATTATGTCATTCAAAACAGCAACACCAAAATCTTTTTACTTTTTTTTTTTTTTCATACAGGTGACATAATATTTACACCAAATAGATCCAACAAGAGAAAGTGATAAGGTGGTTACTGTATCCGGTTTTTACTGTTTTTGATAGTGTGTATCTTTTTATGTCATTTCTTTTTAATACTAATCATTTATATATATTTAAATGATAACCAATAAAGCAAAATAAGAATGGATGTGATAAGACTTGAAACAAACCAAAAAAGAAGAAACGAAAAAAGAAAAAAAAAAAGTGACAGTAGATAAGTAACGTTAAGCTAGGCGAATAAAATCACTGGACAAGTATATGTGTTTACATGACTCTTAATAGAATAGATGAAGCAAATATTACATAGAATATTTAAATGCATTTTGTTAAGTTGATTGTTAAAGAATGTATGGATATATTAATTTATATCCATTTGGTTACTTTATTGCAATTCCCTTTATTTATTTATTTATTATTATTATTATTTGGGAATAAGAGAAAAGAATATTAATAAGTAATTATTTCAGCCATAGAGGAATATATTCTTTATAAAACATCATATATATTGGCAGCAGGGTCGTACGAAACATTTTATAAAATAAAATAAAATAAAATCTTTCGTATCCCCTCATCCCCACTAAAGTTGTAAAATCAAGTGAATGATACTGGACGAAATAAGTAATAACTCTACCCAATAATTTTTTAGATGAATACTAAATATGTATTTTCCCTCTCTCCCGGTATGTTAGAACCAAGAGTAAATAAAAACAAACACAATTATATACATCGATAAATAAATAAACAAATAAATAAATAAATAAATAATGATTATTTCGAATTTATTTTATACTTTTATTTTTTCCTTAACCTTCTCTATAATAAATATAACCTAAAATTTCTGTTATTTAGTGAAATACATATATATATATATATATTTTACACGAAACACAGCATAAGTATCACAAATTATGATAGAGAGATTAGTTGTCCCAACAGACACCACTTGTAATAAGTCGTTTGCAGATATCAAATCGAAGAGTGACTATACCACTCTGATCTTAGACAGTCACGGTTGTTATGAACAACCGAACACGCATAACATACAAAATAATTTTTAAAACTCCCCCTTTATTTGGTTCCTAACCACAGGCTATTCAATATGTCTTCTTATCCTCTCTCTCTCTGTGTCCTTTCTCATTTCCTCTTATTCGCCTAGCCTTCAATATAAACCTTATCAATTGGGTTATCCACTACATGTTAATCCATATGATTATTATCCTCAGTAATGTGTGGTTGTGTCCTCTATATATGATATCAGCAGTAGTATAGATAAATAGGTATATATATATATATATATAAGACTTATAGATATGAAAAACAAGCTCCTCTACAATGACATTAGAGTAACATATATTACAAATAAAGTGTTATCTGTGTTAAAATATTAATGAACTCAGCAGTAAGTGCCTTTATGTATATCTTTTTTTTTTCCTTCTAAAAATATAAGTTCAAAAGATTTGGTGTAACTGTAAAGCAGTTAATAAGTTTGTTTTTTTTTTTTCGTACCTCTAAGGATATTATAGATATTATCAACTATAGTTGTACAGGACCTAAAAGACCAATACAAACCATCACAAACTTGGGAGTCTCACCAAAAAAAAACCTTTTTGTAAGGAGTAACTTTCTTACTCAAATCCTTCTAAGACTCTCACAAAAAAAAAAACAACTGTTACAAATATATTTTCCTTTCTATTTCTTTGTTTATGACTTTACAATGGAAAAGGTTCCATCAGACTCAACTACAAATGCCAATGCAGAAAATACAGGTGCTTCAAATAATTCAACGTATCCAATATCTATTCAAGAAACATTAATACAAATTTTACAGTTACAAAAGTCATTATCTGAAAGGCAAGACAAACTAGAGAGGGCTATTTTTTGTAATAATGAAGATGTTAAAGTTCCAATGGACATTACAAATGACAACAATCTCTCTACAGTACCATCACAATCCACAGACAATGTCTCTAAAGAAAATAATGATGAAATATTGTTCAGACTTCAAAATATTATAAGAAAAGAAGTTGAAAATTATTCTGGCGAGGATATTGGAAGTTCAACAGTTAAATTTTCTGAATGGAGAGATGATATCAAAGATTTCATTAAAGTTAATAGTAATTTTATTTATGATGAGCGCTCGAAGATACAGTTGGTTGGTTTAAGGTTGAAAGATAAAGCTTATACCTGGTTTAAAGAAAATGAGTCAACATTCAAAGATTATGAAGAAGTAATTGATCGTTTAGAAAACCATTTTCGACCAGTAAACAAATGTTGGTACTTTTTGTTTAAACTAAATGACTACAATCCTCATGGGAAATCACTTGAACAGATTATCATTGACTTTGAAGATATAGTTAAAGATGCTCCTGAGGAAATACCCCCTATAATGTTGGCTTGGGAGCTCCTTAGGTTGATCCCATTAAGAATAAGGAAACTAACAATGAAACAATCTCCTGATTTTAATACAACATGGCAACAAATAAGAGATACTGCTATTTATGTGAAGAGTGTTTCTGGTATTATTAATAATAAAACTAATAAACTCGATGGTCGAATCGGGAAGCCAAATACAGAGATAAAGAAGAACAACATCAGATGTATACAATGTCATCAAATAGGTTCTCATACTGATAAGTGTTCAATTCATTCAAAAAACTTCAGAAAGAAGGAAAGTTCAAACAATTGAAAAGAATAATCCAATCAATTATCACTTCTTTCACACAGATAGAGAAAAAGAAGAAAAGGAAAAAGAAAATATAATATTGTACTCAAAAATAATAGACTAAAATCTTATGATTGCAAATATACTATAAACTTAAAAATATTATATTTAAAATTATTACACAGATGAAAAATAAACCAGACGTACTAAACACTTTTATTTCTTGAATGCAGGATGGAATAGGCATGCCATCACAACAGGGGAGCGCATCATATATTCAACATCACACTATTAGTAAAAAATCGTAATTTTTAAAAGACGTATTTACGTATGTCATAATTTAAAAATTCTGTTAAGAAACATGCACTTCGAAAATCGAACAAAAAAAAAAAAGAAGATAAAGAATACCAAAGGTTATATCTTTAAGTTATACGTAGTTTTAAACAATTATTTAACAAATTTGCTCCCAACAATAAATATATCGGAACAAACCTTAAATGAACATCTTCAGTGTAGAATTGCTCTCTTCTTGTATACACAGCTATTTAAAGCTACTATATAATTGTCATGTTTTTTTTTTTTTCATAGTGAATCTCAAAAGATTTTCTCACTCTATAATGAGATAAATGATAAAAAAAAAGGCCAAAAGTTTACGTCAAGTTTATTATAAAGACAATAACTATTAACATATGTACAAAAAACAAACCTTTGTTTACCAAATAATGTCCTTGAATCAGTATCAAATAAGATCGATTCACAAGTTGAATGTATTGGGAATTCTAAACCAAATTGTTTGTCAAACGTCTCAGAACTTTGTGTGAGCCGCGAGGAAAGTTGTGTGAAGGTAGTGTGTGAGTAGACATAGAAGAAACAAAAAAAAATGAACCGTAAGATATTGATGTTACATGGATTAGCTCAATCTGGTGAATATTTCCACTCTAAGACTAAAGGATTCAGAACAGAACTAGAAAAATTAGGATTCACTTTTTATTATGCAACTGCACCCAATAAGTATCCAGCGGCAGATTTACCTGATTTTGAATCAGACGTTACATCAGTCGATAATCAGATTTTAGGCTGGCTAGAAAATGATCCTGTTAATAAAACATATTTTTTACCCCAAACCACCATCGATTACTTGCGTGAAATCATTCTTAAAGAAGGCCCGTTTACAGGTATTCTTGGATTCAGTCAAGGTGCGGGTCTATTGGGTTATTTAGCTACTGACCTAAATAATTTACTTGACTTGACCCCTGAACAACAGCCTGAATTGAAATTCATTATATTTGTTAGTGGGTTTAGATTCAAACCGCAAATATATCAAAAACAATATGATGAACATCCTATAACTATTCCATCGTTACATGTTCAAGGTGAATTAGATACTGTGTCCGAACCAGAAAAGGTGCGAGCTTTGTTAGGATGTTGTAAAGAGGGGACAAAGACCCACTTAATGCATTCAGGTGGTCATTTTGTACCCAATTCAAGAGGATTCCTGAAAAAGGTCATTGCATGGTTGAAAAGTGTCGATCCTACTTTGGAATAATATTACCTACAATAGTCAATATACAATAAATACCTATAATATATACTAGTATACATATACATACATATATATATATTAATAACTTTTTTACTGCTGATGTCTTTTTGATTTTTTTTCTGATAGGTTATCTCGAATATCAACAAATAAAAATTTTGAGATATTGATTTCTTTATCAAAGCTGTGCCATTTTGCATTGAAATTTTGCTACTTAAGAAGAACGATGGAACATGTGATATGGAGGATATATATTAGAAAGCATGCAGTGTTGTTATTCAACCCCGTACCTCTCAGAGGTGTAAGTTACGAAGAACAAAAGAATGACTAGTTTGTCTCTGAAATTATTGCAAATAACATGTGCCATTATATGGTGTCTCTTGTCTTCTGGAATAATATTTGGATTTGCGGCCTTTAAGATCATCTTAACCAAAGAAGGTGTGTACTCTGATTATTGTTCACCTAATTTGACACAGTATAAGGATGTATGTATTGAACGAGATTTAAAACTCAATGATATGTTTGCAATCAGTGTCGCTGTAACAAATCTCATGGCTTTCCCAGTTGGATTTATTCTAGATAAAAAGGGACCAAGAGTCTGTGGGGTTATTGGATCTATATTTCTAGCACTGGGATCTACTTTTTTTATTATGGCCAAACAATGGTACCACATTATCGATTGTTATCTAATGGGATATGTAATGCTTGCGATGGGAGGTCCTTTTGTGTTCATATCATGTTTCCAATTAGCCAATAGTTTCCCTACGAGGTCAGGTACTATTTTAGGTGCATTAACCGGTTCTTTCGACACGTCCTCTGCGTTATTTTGGTTATATAGAATCATTTATCAAAAGATGATAATAGGGTTATCATTAAGGAAATTTTTCACTATTTATATGGTGGTCCCCGCATTTATCTTATTCTGTCAATGTACATTTATGCCTCATGAAACATATAAAAATACTGCAACTGTTGCAAAACTTGCAGAAGAAGGTTTAGATGAGGATGGACAATTGCTCGAAGGTGATGATGGCCGCAATATTACATCTGATGATCTTGAAAGGATGTCTTTATTAAATAAAAATGAGATACAAAGACATTCAAACAACTATGAAACTAATAATACTGGAACAAATTCTTTGCCAAGACGTAAATCCGTGCTAGAGACATACGTGGAGAACAAATTGAAGAAGAAAAGTGGTGGCGTATTTGGTATATTGCATGAAAAGGATTTATGGACCCAATTAAGGAGTCCGTGGTTTTATTTAATGTTAATATTCTCTGCTACTACCATGGTTAGAATAAATTATTTTATTGCTACAGTTAGATCACAAGAAACTTATCTATTGGGTGATATAGACACTGCAATAGAAATAAATAAATTATTTGATTTTTTATTACCTGTTGGTGGTCTTGTGGCCATCCCATTTATTGGAATCATGTTGGATAATTTAACGACATTAACTATCCTAATTATACTATCTATTCTTTCTGTTACTGTTGGTATACTAGGGTTAATTCCTAATTCCTTTTACGGTAACCTTTTGGGAATCACTTTATTAGTTGTTTTTAGACCTTTTTATTACACGGTTCTATCAGATTATTGTTCAAAAGTGTTTGGTTTTAAGACATTTGGAACAGTGTATGGTTTACTTATGTGTTTATGTGGGTTATTTAATCTAACTCAAAGATTATTTGATAAATGGACCCATACTACGTTCTCAATGAATCCAACTCCGATTAATTCCATATTGGTGACAATGACAATAATTACCTCATTGACTTTAATTAATTATATAAGGAGCCAATTACATAAAACTAATGAAATCGTAATCTAAACAGGACATGGTAATAAGTGTAATATTATTTATTGAGACAGTTTTGACTAGTAAGCATAGTCAGATAAGCATAAAAAAAGACAAATATATATATATATATATATATTGTAAGTAATCATCTTTTTTTTTTTTAATTAGATCATTTTAAAAGGCCAATCTTTTTTAATTCAGCTTCTAAAGTCCCATTATCTTCAAAATCATGCAATTCCTTCTCGGTACCCCAGATTTTACCATCCACTAAAATAGTAGGTAAGTTTCTACTACCAGTAACTTCTTGAAAAGTAGATCTCCATTTTTCTTGGTCTGCCTTTGAAAATGAACCAATATCAAAGATAAACAATTTTTCAGTTAAACCAAATTTAGTCCAAATAGAATTAGCATATTGACAATCTGGACACCAGTCGGCAGAGAATTGGAAGTATTTATTGTTGGAGATCAAATCTTTTATAGTCTTTTCTATATCTATAGCAAAATCAGACATCTTTTTTTGTTTGCAGTGCTGTCGATGGATGGGGGGGTATATGTAATATTAACATTGAGATGATAGGAATTCAAGATTAGGCCCCAAATGTATTTTTATTTTAAGCGCATCTCAACTCTGCCTGTATTCTTCTGTCTGTAAGCTTTAGCATAACTTCCCATTTCGTTTGCTACCTCTATATTTTTTTTACTGTGAAAAATATTATTGATTTAGAAAACTTATACTATAAGACGAGCCAGTACAAACCTGTTGCTATATAAATCTGCATAGACAAAGATACACACACATATATATACGCTCGCAATAAATATAAATATTAATATATTCATTTGGTACAATAACAAAGATTTCATGATAGTCTATTATTATTACTAATGAAAGTTAATTTTTTCTATAATAATGCTTTATTAAATACCATTAATAAACAAAGCACACAAAACAAGAAATATCTAAAAAAAAAATAGAATGTCAACAGAAATCATATATATATATCAGTGTTGTATATTGTTACATAATTTTTATCTTTAATAATATTAGTCTTCATCAGATTCAAGATCTTTATAAGATTCTACATTTTCTTCCTTTAACCCAGTTTGTTCTTGTGTAACATCCATCCAAGTGACATTCTTAAAAGATGGATTACCGCTAGTAATTTTCTTAATATTTGTTTCTTCGGTCATTACTAAAGAAATAGCATCGTGTCCACCAGCACCAGGAACTACGCCACCAATCACACCCCTAAGATCCAAACATGCGTTCAATAACTCTGTTTGTTCCAATGGCTCAATCGCAGCGCCTGATTCTTTTGTAATAGTTCTAAATAATTCTCTGATCTTTTCGATTGATTTCGCCAATACCTTTATATCAGGATCATCATTCTTATCATTGTTCAAATCATCGATTATCTTATTATAATAATCTGGTTTTTCTTCACTTATATGATACAACTTAATTAACGTATTAACGGCAACAATATTGTTAAAATTGATCTCTTCATAAATTTCATGGCTTCTTGGTAAATTATCAGCATACCATTTCTGCACAGTACTCACTAATTTAACAGTCTTTGAACCACTATGAACGTCACCCATAATAATTTTCAGTCTTGGTGGTAGTTTAACAGGTTCGCATGTAATGTTCCAATCCAATTCATCAATTAACGCTTTCAAAGCAACATGATAATTATTGATATCTTTGATATCCATTATAGGTAAGTCTGCAATAATAGCAGGTTCAAATCTTTGATAAATAATAGACCCATAAGTAGCTGCCGCCACATCAAAACCACTACCAATCTTGCCTTGTGCTTGACAATGAGCCACTTGTGCTAAATTATGTACCATTTTCAAATGATCAAGGTTTGAAACATCTAAGTTGTTCTCATCCATTACTACGTAACATAGAGCAGTAGTTAACACTGTAACTAGCCCTGCAGAGGATCCTAATCCGGTTTTATTAACTTCATCAATACCTTTCTCATGGAAGTTGAAGGATTTAAATTGGTTCCATTTACGTTTACTACCTTCAGTTGAATGATAAGCAGGATCAGAAAAGATGTCAATTTCAATGTAATTAAACTTTAAATTTTCTGGTACAAAATAATTGAAGACGTTAAAAACAACTTGTTCAACAAATGGATTAGTTAAATCATTAATCTCTAAAGGAACATAACCATTATCTCTAGACACTTTATAGTTCCATTGATTATTATTAAATTGAGAACTCTTCACATTTAAATAAACACCTGAGATATCTGGCCTGGATGAAGCTTTAACAACAGCATGCATTCTAGCAGAAAGGGCCAGAACAAATGCCTTATATTGTGGATCTAAAACCAAGTACCCACCAATTATAAGAGCCTTACCTGGAGCACTAAATGCACGTGGTTTTAATTGCATGATCCTAACAATACTTAAAATAGACTAAAGTAAAAAGTGGATAGATCTATAAAATTTGACCTTCTGTAATAGAACAAAAAAAGCCTACCCCTGGGTAATCAGAAATGTGAGTCCAAATAGATACAATGGGTTAATTGAACACAACAAGGAAATTGATAACAAGCCTATAATCCCAATGAAATCTAATAGATGCAAAAAGGGCGTGGTTTTCAGTCAAAATAGTTCCATTTTCCCATTATTCAAGACGCAATTATCCTCTCTGCGTCTAATGAAATTATATACTTTTATGTTTTAATTTTTTCAGTTTAGTGTTTTAAATTCAACAAAAACAGATCTCTCAGTGGAAAAAATAAATAAATAAAAATACTAAAACCATTAGTAAGCATTGATGAGTAAGCAGTCATGTACCTATATATATATATACTATCTAAGGGAAGATTTCATAGTCTATTAGAAACAATTCATACACACCATTAACCATTAACATAACCTTTAATCAAATTGAAACATTTAGCAACATATAATATATATACTTGAATAGAATACTATTTAAACTTTTTCGTAGCATGATTAGAGCCATCCTGTTTAAACTTTTTATTTTTGTACTGGTTATTAGCACTGTTTCTATTATTGCTATTGCTATTGCTATCATTCTTGTTATTATTCCTGTTACTTTCATTCCTATGAGGCCTTCCTGGAGATGTCATATGAGAACCTGTAATAGGTAACTTTCTCTTCTTACGGTGTCTTGATGACTTTTGTTTTTGTTTTCTTTTATTCTTATCAATATTTTCTTGTTTCTTAGGTTCATCGTGCGTAAGTTCTGGTGATACTGGTTTTTCAAATGAAGTGTTTGTATTATTGCATGTTAGTTGTACAGCATTACCTTCTGGTAAAATGCTATGAATATTTTTCGGTTCTACATTAGAATTTTCGGCATGGTTAGCACGAGATACACCTACGCTTATATTATTCTCTGGTAATTCAGTATGATTATGTGAAGTTTTCTCATTTTGATGATTTTGTACGGGTATATTTTCGGTCTCTTGGTCTTCTGATTCGGATATGGATATATACACTGTCATGACATCTGGTTTTTCATTGTCGCTGTCAGCTTCACCTTCCTTAACAGTTGTGTTATGTTCATCTTCTTCATGTCCCACTTTACTTTCATCATGATTAGCATTATCATCATCAGAAGGCGGATCAGATGGCAATTCATTTGAAATTTCTAATTGTGGAGATACTTCATCGATAGATTTATTTTCTGTATACTCATTATCATGCAATCTTTCTGTATCTTTATGAATTAGTTCCAGTGACTCTTGTGGTGCAGCCGTAATCGTGGTTGATGCAATTATACTGCTAGATGATCCAGTCCCTATTCTACTGATATCCTCTAGTGTATTATTGATTGGATAATCTTCTAATTCAGATTTTTCATCTTTTTCAATAACTTGGATTTGGTTATTAGCATTAACTTCTAGGTTACAATCATCTAACCCATCTTTTTGTTTAGCAATTTGATCTTTCGTAATAGCAGTGGTGTTTTCATCAATCTCTTTAGCCAATTCAAATAGTTTACTGGCTGCATGTAAATCAGCAGACTGAATCAAGGGACTATTTATAACACAAGGTGTAATCTCTTCTTCTTCATTATCATTAATGATGCTACCCGATTCATGTGTTTGTTCATCAGCGATGTATTGTTGTAATTCTTCAGTTGTTGACTTATGCAATACGTCCTGTAAATTATCAATAGCATTTCCATTCACCTCTCCTATATTATGTTCTTCAATATCATATGCTTCAGAAGAAATATCGGATTTATTCTGATTTTTTGCAGAAGCACTTAGAGATGAATTAATACCATAAGTTGTAGAACTTCTATCCGATTTATCTATATTATCGTTTTGTACTAACATTCTGTTCGTATTGCAGTCAACAGCTCTATTATTTGACAGATTCTTATTAACTTCTGCTTTATGGTCATTCATGTCTTTTACTTCCTTACTATCAGTACTTTCTTGTTCAATATCGATCATATTATGTACAATGCTGGTATCAAATTGGCTTTGTACACCCTGTTTCCCTTGGTTTACTTCATTTTCATCTATTTCTTCAACACTAGAGGATGAGTGAATCTCTATAATTGATTCGTTTTCGTCTGAGGAATAACCTGTATCCAAGATTTCCACAAATTTATTAGCTACATTACTTATCTTTTGGACACTCACGGATAGAGCATTAATAGCTTTAATTGGTGAGGATATGATCTTCTCTACAACTGATGGTTGATTTAAATTTGTTGTCTCGAACAAAACTTTGGTATTATAATCTTCATGTTTAATTGTAATATCATCTTTAACCTCATGAGATTCCAAAATACTGGTTCTATCAATATTACTTTGCTCTTCTAGCCCAAGGTTCATATTTACATTCTCCGTATCAGTTACACCAAATGTGGGTGTGACTGATTCAGGTGCAAGTGTAACAGTGACATTTTCACCCTTGTTATTTGTAACATAAGCAGTCTCACCTTTCTCTAACAGTGACTCACCTTGTTGAATAGAAGGAGCCAAGTTAACTTCTCCTGATTGTAACGCTTCATTATTATTTAACGTTACGCATGAATCCAAATTCTTCTCAACTATTTCATGCTTTTCATTTTGAGGATTAGAAATCACTTTAGCTTTCATATCAGGTAGTTCTTTACTGCTAGATAATGCTTTATTATCAACATCGTCATGTATAACCTTAGAATTTTCATTTTTTTCATAAATTCCTACTTGACTATGCTCATACTGCAGTACAGTATCTTTAGAGTTGATCTTGCCAGAGTTACACTCCTTAACATTTGTGGGCTCAAACGATTCAATATTCAGGTTTATTGGGTCTTTTTCAGTATCCAGCAAATGTGAACTGTTATTATTTTTATCAATATTGGTATTTTGTTGTCCTAGATTCATAGGTTCAACTCTAGTATCTACTCGTGAATCATTATTCCATATTTTATTTTCAATAATTACATTGTATTCGTGATTAATAACATCATATTGTGAAGATTCTCTTATGGGTTGTTTTGATATTTGAACACTATCTTCTTTTAAAATTTCTTCGTCAATATTATCCACAATCTTATCATTTTCTTTATCTACTTTTGGTAAGCGATTATCATGGTCTCTGTTCTCAGAATCAGATTCCAACTTATCTTCATGTTTATCAGTTTTATTCAGAAGAGCCAAAGTTTCTTGTAACTTTAATTTTGATGTTTCATCAACTTCTGCCGATGCAAACGGATCATCACTGAATGGAGAAATATATGTGACGTTTAATGGAAAGATTTCTCTATTATCAGTATCCACTGAAGTATTACTATAGACAGAATTAGAGATAGTTATCTCATACTGATCTGTATTTTTCATATTTGTATTGATACTAGGTACTTCTATTTCGGTTGACACACTCTGATCAGATTCATTATTAATTGAATGATAAATTGACAAATCATTTTTAGAGGAAATTTCGTTATCTTCCATTTCTTTTTTATATTTATCTTCTTCATTTTCCACTATTTCCTGTTCATCAAAAGCTTCTTCATTGATTTCTTTATGTTCATTTTCAAGTGGTATAATATTTTGAGTTTGTTGTAGTACACTTACATCATCTTTATGCTCTGGTATTTCGACATTTTGAACAACAATGTGCAAACTTTCTTTTCCATCCTCTTCATTATTATCAGATTTGGATTGGACATCGACAGACACTTCACGATCTGAATCGAAGTTTTCGGTTAACGGTTGATCTCCTAAATGGGCATAAATTTGGGATATAGCATTCTTAGCAATGTTTTTTAATGACTGCGTTGATTTTAAAGTATCTGATTCTAAATTCTCGTCATATTCATGTTCTTCAGATGTTACTTGTTCATCATATATCGAATTTGAATCCTCTAAGGAGTTTCTGTTTAGAGACCCCTGTTCTTGTCCATCATCTGTACTAAAATCTTCAATGCTAATATTATTAGTTTCATAACTTTCACTTTCCTCTTCAGCATTGCTCTCCTGCTCTATTGAGCCTTCGTCAGGTAGCAAATATCCATTATAACGATCATTCACCACTTCTTCTTCTTCGTAATTATCTTCTTGATTTTCTATGTCTTGTCTGTCGGCTACATCTTTTGTGGAAAATGAATAATCATCTTCCTCCAATGACATTTCATATTCCTGTTGTGATTGTTCTGATATTCCTTCTTCAGTATTAGATTCATAATATTCACCACTCACTGCATCATTTGAAGCAGATTCAACTTGAAGATTAGTATCATGTTGATTTATATTATTGACCTTAGATGGATCATTGTATGCATTTGACATAAAAGTATTCAAGGGTGGATTGTTGTTTTGGTTGAACGTATGGTTTCTAGGAATCATATATTTCTGAAAATCTACAGTCATATTTTCGTAATGATTATCATCACTATCATATGCTTCTTCGTCTTCTTCTTCTTCTTCTTCTTCAATTACTTCGTTCTCTCTTTCCTCCTCATCATCATCACCTTCTTGTTCTTCATAACTTTCATTTTCATGATCTTCTTCATTTTGACCATAAAAATTGCTTTTATCACTCTCATGTTCTCCAAATAAATCATTGTCATATTCTTTATCAATATTCAATAAATCCAACTTTTCTTCTTCTTCTTCTTCTTCTTCCTCTTCAACATCAGAAGAATGGGAAGTATATGATGCCAAATCATTATCTGATTTATTGTCGTTATTAGAATGCTGTGAATTTTCTTGATCTTGTTTTTCTTCATCTTCTGAAGTCAAGATTATAATTGAGGGTTCAGAGTCTTCGTTCACTTCATTATCAAAATTATTTATACTCTGTTCATTATCTTGTTCTTCTTCATCTGTTCCTTGAAATGCTTCCTCTTCTCTTTCCTGTTGGCTTCCAATGGATGGATCTCCATCATCTTGTTTCTCATTAATTTCTATGATATGTAGCTTGTCATTATTGGTATCACCATCACCACCACTACCTGTTTCATTCACTCTATGATAATTTCCTAATATTTCAAATGAACTTCCATCCAATGCATGGTTATCCATGATCTGTTGTTCTTCATATCTTTTAAATCTATTATGAATAATTTTTTGTTCTTTAAGCCTTGATTTATGCAAGATATCTTTACCTCTTTGGATCATATCTTTTATCCATTCACTAGTGACTGTATCCAAGGTTAGTTGGTTCCTACTTTGATTAAATTCGTCTTGATTTAGAGGAGTGTTACGATTCTTAGCAACCTTAGTCACTTTAGACATTGATATACTCCTTGCATTTAAGGGTTGTATATAATGTTGAGAGTCAATTCGATAACCATTTCTTCTTCTCAATAAAGACTGATATGGTTTCCATTTTCTTGCTGGTGTGGTCAATTTATTACTCCAGGATACGTTTCTGGAAGAATCATTTGTATCGTCAGTATGGGTGTTTGTAACTGTCATGAAATATCTATAGTATTGATTAAAGGAGCTAATTGACGGAAACAACAATTACTAAGTTATTTAATATCCTCAGTGTTCCCTTCCTTTATCTTGCTTGATGGGATTAACCTAATGTATATGTCAAACCGAAAGGCTTTGAACTATTTATTTCTTGTAACAGAAGATAGTATTATGTCGTGATGTATTGCTTCTAACGTCTCCTCTATTCTTCTTGTTTTTAAAGAATGAGAAAAATTTAGGAACTAAGAGTTAGGGAAAAAAAATGGCAAATTTAACAAAATGAATCGAATGTCAAAAAGAAAACTGAAGACACATTGAAACAGGCGTAGTAGCCATCTTATCTTTAATATAGTTATTGAGTCGTTCTCTCTTACTACAAATACAAGTTTAATGACATTAGCTGTATCTGTTAGATAAGTGAAGTTTAGTAGAAAGCTGAGTGGATACTTAAAGATAAAGAAAAAGTGTAATATAAAGAAAGTGTGTTTAAACTAGATAGAGAGATAAATTATAGAACGAGGGAAAGAGCTACATAGAGATATTGTTTGCATATTTGTTTGTTTATCTACTTTAACTAAAGATGAAACTTAATTCGTTTGATGATAATATAGGAATCACTTATTTTGATCCATTCTCCCTTTTCGATAATGTCAAAAATGAATTTTTAAAGTTATTCCCACTAACTAATGTTCAATGGAAAGCACAAAATAATCTAATTAAGACCAGATTGATCAATAATTTGCCCATTGATGTATATTCAGAAGAGAGTTGTAATAAAATCGATGCTAAAAACTCTGCAAAATCCATCCAGAATCGACCTTTTTTGAAATTGATTATAGTTACATGCCAATCAGTTGATGAATATAGGGCCAAGACACGTCCTCTTCTAAGAGAATGGTCATCTAATGAGTCAGATCAAATAGAGTCAGTAACTAATCTACCATTCAGATCGTTAATTTTGTTTTACAGTAATTCAAAAGTCATTGAATCGAACTTATTTACTTCGATAAATATTCTTGAAAAGATTAAGAAAGATTTCCCAACTAACGAAGTCTTGGAATTGAAATCTGTATATAAATCGCCAACCGAAAAACAGATCTTTTGGACACATTTACAAGATAATATTAAAAGATATTTGTTAGTTATATTTGAAAAAAGACTGGCGTTTTTAAATGAAAGTTTATCAAAAGGTACAAATAATAATAGTGGCAGTGGCAGTAGCAGTACTAATAACAATGCAACTGAACAGTTATATCAAAAATTGAGATGCCAAGAACAAATATTGATTCTTTATATGCAATTTAAATTAAAGGATGAATGTCAAAGACAAATCGATACGATTAAGAAGGAATTAAGTTCTTTCATAGATAATAAAAAAGAACCTGGTAAGCTTGAATATCCATTTTCATTCAATTTACCTTTGACTTTAAGCGACTTATTGGAAACAGATAATTTAACTAAATTTGATTGTTATAAACATTCTTTCGTATGGGATCTAAAATGCTACTCAATGGATAGCGGAGTTTATCCAATCGAAAGAACTTATTATAGTATCAGGCAATTCCTTAGAAATATTCAAAATCTGTTCCCTGACGATGCCAATTTGATACAATTCAAGTATTCTATAATAGATATATTGTTAACGGAATTTTTGCCATTGCCGTCCTCACTGCAGTCTTCCTCGCCAATTGAGAAAAGTGTTATTGAATGCAGAGCCGACCTGTTGTTAATGAAGCGTGATTGTTGGATGGAAGGTATCTTCGCGACCACGGATTTTAAATTAATGTATAAGCAATATTCCAGCAGAAACAGGATAAAATTCGATGTTATTGACGAAGCATTATTGAAGGATGAAAACAGGTTCCATGAAGCCTTCATAAATTTCAACCAGGAACTGATCACTCTGTACAATCAATGTGATTTTTCTAGTCGGCAGAGAATCGTGGACATTTTATCCCTGGAGATAGGGATGGTGTATTATCAACGAGGAGATTACGAGAATGCGATCTTGTTGTTCTTGTCGTGTTACGAATATTATATTCAAGCGAAATGGGAAGTGATAGGGTTGCAGATATTGAAGATGTTTGTGGATTCGATTGAGAGATGCGGAGAGAACAACATCAAGTCGTTGGAATTCAACGGGTCGAAGGTGTCTCTGGATGTAATTTTGGGCCATTCGTATTTGAATCTGTTGAAGCTGAGTGCGGATCCAGGGGAAAGAACCGCTCTGTGGAGAAAATTTGTTGAATTGGACAGTGCTCGGTCTGGGAAGAGCAACGGCTCTGCTGCGAAGGATGCAAGGGAGAATTTTTATTCAATGGATGGAGTAATTGGATTTGATGTGGATAGATATGTGGCTATGGACCAGCCGAATGTATATTCTATCAAGGTGTACCTTACAGACTGTAGAATCCCGGAGACTGTACGGATAGATTCGATCGAGTTAACTTTACAGAAATGTGTATCCAACTCGGCCAAAGAGACGGTGACATTCCAAAACCAGGATGTTGAGCTCAGTAGTGAGGAAAGTGAGACAAAAGACGCGATCATCTATTTGAGGACCAAAGAGATAAGTTTTGGTAAATTTGAGACTTGTCAATTAAAGATCAAGTTTGGTAATAAGTGTCTACTGCACAAGTACAATGAGCAAGACAGTCAAACGATATATATCGAGCCAATGTTAAGTAAAGGAAATGTGCGAGTGAAAGTTGAGCAAGAAAAGTGTTTGAGGTTAGGTGATAACAGCTTGCGCATAGGGTTTAGCAATCTCGATAAGATAGAGAAGTTCAGTTTACAGTTGCTAGTTGAGAAGGATGATGAAAGTGTTATGTACCCAGTCAGATTCCACGAATCGGATACTGAAGAGGTCACATACCTTATCGATTCAAAGGATGAAGTAGAAGACGGTGGAAGAGTTGATGGTTCCTCGTATGGGTATATAACTGTACCGTATTATTTACAAGACACTATAACGACGGCCTTTTTCATTAAAACGATATTTCATTATGAAAGGATAGATGAGGAAGAAGGAGGAGGAGGAGGTTCAAAGACCGCCGATGTTTATAAAGAGATCAATCATTATCTGATCCAGTGTTATTTACCGATATCTGTGTCGGTGGAAGATATCTTCAAGAACGAGAAATTTTATTTTAAATTTCTATTAAATTCATCTATTGGAGAGGAACCGGTGATGCTGTATGGCAGTGAGTTGAATGGCGTCGGTACAGTGGAGAGAGTCCATGGAGGAGAGGAGAAGAAGGGGACAGAGAAAGACCCGTTGCTGGATAGATATGAGGTTCTGGGACATTTAAGAGTTGAAGAGCCGATATTATTGACGTCAACCAACAGTGACAGTTGTGTTAACAGTTATAGAATAACGACCAAGAAAACGAACAAATTTCATCCAAGGGACGTATTTTATTTACACGTTAGATATAGTACATTGAAGGAGGAATTGGACAATATAGTAACCAACCGAGTATTAACCAATGGAGTGTTGGACAAAGATAGAGATAGAGATAGAGATAGAGATAAATGGAGAATATTTTGGGAATTAAATATTATACCAAGATTACGATATAATTATGAAAGATATTACAAGGAAGGTATATTAATATTAGAGAACGACTCAATAGATTTAAACTTCATCGAGAATGATCTATTGAGAAGAATATGTATGACGGACAAAACGAGATCGAATATCATGAGATGTCTTAAAGGATTGTACAATGCAGGATACAAAATACTCGAACACAGTAACAAGAGCAAGAGCAAGAACAGGAGCGATACGATAGAAAAAGCAGCAGTCTTACAAAGGGAACTGATCGTGCCCGTGGAATTGCAACCACCAGGACCATTTTATTTGATACGATTCGAGAGAGAGGCAGAGGGGGAGGGAGGAAGAGAGAGATCCGGGGATTCGGGAACGGCATCCACCAAAGAAGCGTACAGAGTTGGTGAGTCTATCCCCTTCAGAATCACCATAACAGATATTAGTGATCAGTGGGAAGAAGCCGGAGAAGCCGGAGAAGCCGGAGAAGCCGGAGAAGCCGGAGAAGAAGAACATGCCGCCGCCGCCGCCGCTGCCCTCCATATATTTGAGATAGCCTCATCCAACGACTGGTTGCTGCACGGCAAGAAACGGTTTGCCATCAGAAGGGGTCCACAGACAACGACATCGGCGGCAAAGACGGCGAACATTTCGACGGTGGTGAACGTGTCGCTGATTCCGCTGAGGACAGGCCATCTAAACCTGCCAGGGATACAGATGACGAGCCAAGACGAAACGCAGCCGCTCAAGACACACCAGCCAAACAAACACGACACTGTCCTGGTTTTGTGAAAAAACTCCATGGCCCCCGCGGCGGCTGCAGAAAAAGAAAAAAGAGAAGAAAAAAGAAGGGGAGGGTAAATAGCACGTGCACCCACCCACACACCCCAAGCGGGTGAGTTTTTTCTTTTTTTTTTTTTTTTTAGCTGTTTGTCTTTCTCTCTTTTCTTTTTTTCTGTGTGTTCGTTTGTTTGTTTTTCGTCGGGCACCCCCTCCCCAACAACAACAACAACAACAGCAGCAGCAGCAGCAGCAGAAGGAGGAGGTGTTAGGATTGCGATACCGCTGTGACGTGATGGATGGAGCCCAAGTGTGTGTTTGTTTGCGTGGTTGATTGACTGATCGATCGATTGCTTGATTGATAACAATCTTGTAACAAATGGGGGGAAAAGAGAGAGAGAGAGTAAAGAGAAGCGTTTATAGTGGTCTGGGTCTACACACACACACACACACACATTCTCTCTCTACACGTATTTGAGTTATATAACATCTGAACACATCTACAAGTTATTCATATTCAAACATACATACACATACACATACGCATACATACATATACCTCCGATACTTCTTTTTTATATATATGTATATTGTTACTTACTGCTAGTGTACCATTTTCAACTCGGTTAGATTATATTTTTTTCGAAATAATTAGCATGGGTTCCTCAATCCACTATTTTGGTGGGCTTATTGGTGGTAAAAATAACAACACAGATAATAATATTATTAATACTAATATTATTAATACTAATATTAATAATAGCACAAATAATAGAACGAATAATAGCACCACCACCAACAGCAGCAGCAGCAGCAGCAGCAGTAGCAGCAGTAGCAGCAGTAGTATTAGTATTAGTAGGAGTAACACGAAGAGTAGCAATTCCAAGGTTAATAAGAATGAACAACTTGTCGACTCAGGCAATACATTTAAACAATCAACTACAACCGGTTCGTCCCTCGCTGCCAAAGAACTAGTTCCAATCAAGAAAACGATAAATAACAAATCCAAACTGTCTATTGCTTTCCAAAATAATAATTCCAACTCCACCATGAATCTACACTCCACTCCGTCTTTATCACTCCACACCACCAACCATATCGTTACTGATACAACCGAAAACTCACCAGACTCTCCTTACGAATATGACCTCGACTCGGATTACTCTTCCTGCGACGAGAAAAACGAAGAGTCCCTGACAGACTACAAACCGGGGGGCTACCATCCGGCCTTCAAGGGAGAAACTTACAAGGACTCAAGGTACATCTTGATGAGGAAGCTGGGGTGGGGCCATTTCTCCACGGTATGGCTGGCAAAGGACATGAAGACCCATTCTCATGTCGCCATCAAGATAGTCAGAAGCGACAAAATATACACCGAGGCCGCATTGGACGAAATCAAACTGTTGGAGAAATTGAGACAGGAGTCTATCCACCAGTCACAGGGCTCGAAACACATTTTGAATCTCTTGGACAACTTCTTCCATAAGGGCCCCAATGGGAAGCACGTGGTTATGGTCTTTGAAGTCCTCGGCGAAAACCTGTTGGCTTTGATCAGAAAATATGAACACCGGGGGATCCCTTTGGTCTACGTTAAACAAATCTCAAAACAACTGCTATTGGGATTGGATTATATGCACAGGAAATGCGGGATCATTCACACCGATATTAAACCAGAGAATATATTGATGGAGATCGGTGACGTCGAATTGATTATACAAATGGTCGAGATGCTAGATAAACAGAGACGGGAGGAGAAAAAACTACAAAGAAAACTACTGTTGAAAAGATCGGAGACCGAAAACTGCTTAAACCACAAACAATCCCACGATTCAAAAACAAATCTACATAATACCAAACTGAAAAAAAACGTGTCTGTATCTAATTCTTCCAAAGAATCCTCTAGAGATATCATCTACAATAACAACAGTAAATACAAATCTTACAATCAAAATTCATACTTCCAATCTAGTTCAGTATCGAATGTACAAAGGATTCCATCTTCCTCCTCCTTTAGAAGACCTAGAAGAAATACGATCATCACTGGTTCTCAACCGTTACCATCACCACTAAGTTCCTCTAATTTTTTTGAAATGAAAAACCAATTACTTAATAATAATAATAATAATAATAATAACAATTCGGCTGGTGTTATGACCAACAATATAGGCAATGATCCTGTACTATTACATTTCTCTTCAAGCTTCAAGAATAATGAGGCAATGGATTCAATATTGTCTTCTAACTCGTTTTCACCTACTGTCTTCTCAACCTCCTCATCATTTAATCCAAGTGTACTACAATCACATAATATACCAAACAGTCTTTTAAAGAACAACAATAATATTAATGATGGTAATGGTAATAGTGATAATAGTTTCTTTTTAAGCGAAAGACAATTGACCCACTCGTTATCATCATTCGAATTAACAAACGATGTAGTAGCATCCAACACAAGTGATAACTTAAGTGAAACCATGAGTAATGATTTAAAGACATCTCAAAATATTATTCAAATTAAGATCGCAGATATGGGGAACTCATGTTGGTACAATGAACATTATACAAATTCAATACAAACAAGAGAATACAGGGCTCCTGAAGTTCTCCTAGGCGCCCCCTGGGGTTGTGGTGCAGATATCTGGTCTACTGGCTGTCTAATCTTTGAACTGATTACCGGTGATTTCTTATTTGAACCTAATGAAGGCCATTCATACACAAAGGAAGATGACCACATTGCACAGATTATAGAGCTGTTAGGTGAATTACCACCATATCTATTAAAAAATGGTAGGTACACCAAGAACTATTTCAACTCACGTGGTCAATTGAGAAATATATCGAAATTGAAATTTTGGTCATTAAAGGACGTGCTTATTGAAAAGTATAAATTCAGTGAAACAGATGCAAGTGAAATCTCAGATTTCTTATTGCCAATGTTAGAATTGGATCCGCGTAAAAGAGCAGACGCTGGTGGACTTGTAAACCATCCATGGTTAAAAGATACTATTGGAATGGAAAATATAACAGTACCTGATAGAAAGTTATATGACTCTGGAATGAATATACCTGGCTGGGCTCAAGAGGTTATAGATGATAAGAAACATTAAATAAAACAAATATATACATATATAAAGTGAAACTAGATTAAATAATCAATAGTTATATTTCGTTGTCTTCTGAAGACCTACGGAATTTGTCTAATCTTCTTCCTATCTTTTTATATCGAGTGTGGGCACCGAAGTTCATTGAAATATTTTAAAATATATATATATTTTAAAATATATAATTACAACAAATCATAATACAAATAATACAACCATTTAGAGTGGACAGCAAACATAACATAAAGAAATTAATATAACATTTTAAAATTGGACATCAAAATAAAAAAAAATTCAAATAAAAAAATTAAACTAACAAACAAACAAACATATTTAATGAACTTTTAAATGTCTTCACAATAATAATGAAAGGGCCATGGCAAAAATACCAGAATGAATAAACGATGTAGGTAGATTCATAGCAACAGCTGCACCTTTGCTCTTAGAAGAGGTAGACTTAGTAGAGGAAGATGTTGTGGAGGATACAGATGTTGACGTTTGGCTTTCTGAAGAACTAGAAGTCAATGTAGTAGTGACACCTGCATTTAATTCATTTATGGTATTGGCAGATTTATAAACAATTGAAGCACTAACTGTATTTCCATCTTGGTCTATAACATCGTACTTTAAAGTAGTTGGAACTGTGTAGTTTGAACTAGATAAGATCTTACCTTTAGTAGCATTACTAACACCATTGTTGATTAAATCAACAATTTCTTCAGATTGATCTGGGAGAGTGAAATTTGACACACCGAAATTAGTGTAGATTTTCAAAATTTCACTAGAGTCACATCTGTAAATCGTATTGTTCGAGATTGAGTTTTCATAGATAATAGATGTATTGACTTCTGCTAAACGGTTCTTAAAATTAACAAAATCTTCTTTATAAGTTATAGACCCGCTACCGTCGTCAATGTCAACCAACCCATAATTATTAGCTTCTTCAGAGTATTCGTATACTAGTCCACCTGAAAAGACTTTTTCTAAGCCTTGATTGGTATAGATAGCATCAGTAACTTCATCGAATGTACGTGGAATATTCTTGTTACAACCATATTCAGAGAAAATTACTGGTATAACTGCATCACTGAAAGTAGAATTTAGTTCACTAAAACCAGATGATTTCCAATCAGACGTACCTGAACACCATTGATAAGAGTTTAAACCATAGAAGTCAGATTTAGATTCGTCTAACGCTGTGTTTATTGTCTTACCATCGAAGGAGTTGCATTGTAAGTATTTGAATGTGGCTAATCTTAAATCAGTGTTGTCGGCAGCAGAGTAACCCACTGGAATAGATCTATTGGAATGTTTGGCAATATATTGCTTCATATCTCTTTGAACAGCACGAATATATGGTGGGACAGTCTCTGCATAATTGCTTTCATCATTAATAACTTCATTACCTGAGAAAAACCCCATTAAGTTTGGATAATCCTTAAAAGCTTCAATCACTTTAAATACTCTTGTCATATAGTCAGCATTATAAGAACCCTTTGGATCAGCACGGTTTAGATTCTCACCATAGTTACCAGAATTTACACCTAATATAACATAGATACCAGCGTCATTTAAGATTGTCATACACTTATCATGATCCAAATCTGGATTAACTGAGTATATTCTAATGGTATTAATACCTAATTGCTGGAATGCAAATGCATCTCTAGCACAAACATCTGGATCAGACAAAACATCTTGATTATTAGAAGAATCATAACCTGAAGAACCGCCTGGTTGATAATCTATACCCTTTACAAAGAAAACTTCATTTTCTTCAGGGTTATTATCTGGAGAAGCAGGTTGAATAAATCTAAAGCTTTTGATATGGATAGGTAACAAAGCCTCCACAAAAACAGGCGAAATGGATAATAAACTCAACAAAAGCTTTTTCCCAATCATATTTGATATTATAACAAGTAAAAACGAAAAAAAAAATGAAATGCTTCTTAAAACTATACCTTAGTATATATTTGTCGATGTATTTATCCTGTATAGTTCTTTTTTATATTTCTATACTTTTGAAGTGTATATAAATGTATCAAAAGTAATAGTTTATGATTGTATTCCACAAAACTTTGTGTAGTTTGCATTGAACGGTATTGAAAAAAGTACGCAGTATGCCACCAATAGTTAAGATAAATAGTTATCAAACTGTAATGGTATAAGTTATATTAACATAAATGTGATATTAACTAAACAAATGCATAAACAAATAAAAGAACAGAAAAAAAAATTTTTTTTTCTTGAATATGTTTGTTTACATTTTTTTGGTAATTCGTATCGTTTTGTTTACTTTTCGTTTTTCGAGAAAACGCGAAATGCTAAACGTATATCCCCATTACTAACAACGATGACTAAGCATTTTATGAGGTATATAATAAGGATAAAATTACATATCATAATTTCCATGCAATAAACTCCTCTCGATGATTTGTATATTACTTTAATTGTAACTCTTTATTTATTTGTTGGAATTAATCTCTGTAGTACTCCAATTGTTCCATTTCATTTTTTCCTTTTTTTTTATCTTTTGGTTTATTTTTTTAGAACGATTACGATATATTTTATATTTGACAAAATATTCCCGTTGAAGTCTTTGTAAATACGGTAATTTATTAGCACATAGCTGTCTTGAAATATCATCATTCTGCTTAATAAGAGGTTCTATATATGATAAATTAGACTGTAGCATTTTTATTTTTTCCTTTTTATCTTTTATATCTTTTTGTAATTTGGCGACATCTGTAAGTTTGCTATCATTTAGGGTATCTTTAATCTCTCTTAGATACGAAGTTAGTTTTTCACCTCCATCTTTTGCTATCAGATTTTCTATCTCTTGTTCAACTTTCATGTAACTTAAGTATTCTTTCGTAGTTATTTCATAATCTTCCTGCTTCATAGACTTTAATAGTATTTCGTTATACGTAATATCATAATCATTTTGTGGGTCAATTTTGAATGATGCAACTGGTAAGTTTTCATGAATCATACTGGTTAAAGGAACTACAATTTTGTCATTTAAATACTTCTCATTGTTATCGAATTTGGCTTCGTTAACATTTTTCTCTCTACCTTCTTTCTTGTCTTTCTCTCCATCTTCTTCTTCTCCTTCGTCCTCTTCTGCTACGTTATCATCATTTTCTTCTTCACTGACTATTATCTCATAATCATTTTTTGGCAATGGTAACAGTGTAAACAACTGTATTAACTGTCTTTTCCTCATAAACTTATCAAATTCTGTGTCATAGGGTATGGTAGTATTTAACGGTTCATCTTCTTTTAATATTGAAAAATCATGAGCTTCATCGGGAATATTATCATCGTCATTGTTGTGACCCAATATGGATCCAATTTGTTTATTATTTATGATTTCACTTCGTTTATCTGATAGCAGCGTATTAGTAGAAACTACATCTTTAGTACCAGGTTGCGATAAAATCAATTTTTCTCTTGAAGCTATTTTTGGATGTATTGTGGAAATACTCTGTTCAGTCTTATTTTCCTTTCTCTCCTTATTATCTTTTTTCCTTCTTTTTTTTGTTACTTCTTCATTATCTTCTTTAGCCTCTTTATCTTTTAGCCCCTTTCTTGCTATCATATTTTCAAAGTTTGCCAATTCTTTTATAGATCGTTCTGTTTCCTTTGACGTATCATATATACCAGGTAATGGTTCTTGTTCATAAGGTATTTCTACATTATAATTAATTTCAGTAACATATTTTTTCTTCCCATGTTTTATTTTAGTTGAGATGCCAGACTGTTTCAATTCTCGTCTTCTTTGCAAAAAAGCGATTCTTTTTGATTCTTCTAACATCCTCTCACGAACCTTCCGTTGAGCTTTTTTACCTTGCGTGGCCAGTAGTCTACTTTGTGCTTCTGCTAGCATCTCTCTCTCGTCGTCATCTAATACATCTTTATCAGGTATAGCAACTTGTGTCTCTGCTTGAGGATTGATCTCACCAATTTTCAACGTTGTTGATGGTGGATGAGTGGTTTCTTGTTTAATTTGTTTGTCATTCGCTAGACCCCCGTTGTTAAGCATCAATTTATAGTACCTTTCAATACAAGTTTGTGCCGGCCGATTCATTAATGTAGATATTGTCCTCCATTGGTTTGGTAACCTTCTAACCAAACTCAATAATTTCAAATCGTCATCTTTACGAAACTGGTCAAAATTTAGACTTGGCTTCAAATATTCGTTCCATCTAATCTCACATTGTCTCGATGATTTCTTGTGTAAAAGAGATGCAATCTTGTTCCATTGATGAGTACCGTATTTAGACACGGCAGCCTTCAGAATTTGATCTTCTAGATTTGACCACACACCACCTTTTACATAAACAGGCGCAACCATTTCTATATTAACAGCCTACTTTTGACAGGTGCTGGTGTATTTTGGTAAAAATACTTTGTATTTATTCCCCTATCAGTCTATATAGAACAGTTAAAGTAGCAACATAACTCTTCAAACTGTATCTTCTCTTGCCCCACTCTCTTCTTTTAATAATATTTTTATAGTATTATCAATTTTTCTAAATAAGAAAAATAAAAATAGATAAAATTGAAATTTTAAAAGAACCAAAACATCTTTAAAATTGGAAAGGATGTCTTACAATCAACAAAAAATAGTGTTTTCACGACTCTCTGTTCTTTTGATCGACACATATATTCAATTAGATGAAACTAAATTGCTATCTTTTATTTGAGATACTTAGATACATCTATATATCTATAGTTTTCCACTCTTAAAGTAAGAGCAAAGAAAAAAATATTTTATATGGAATACTAGAAGGTCTAATAAACAAAAAACCAAAAAAGAGTGAAGGAAGAAAGGAAGGAAGGAAAGATAGATTTAGTTATAGAAAAAATTTGTTTTTTGTTATTGCTATACTAACATTCAGTCACTTGCCATGCATATGAGATTTGTTTTTCTACCTAAACATCAAAGGTTGGTTAATCAATGCTATCCAAGTGGGAGTACAACAGATAAGAAACCTAAATCCTCCGAGACGTCATATCTTCTATATTATGTCAATTCAAGACGTAGTAAATTAGAAAAGGTTAGCTCCTTTCTTGTAAAGAGAACAGGGTCAGATTTAAATAGGCGTCGCGTTGGTAATATTTCAGTTACTTTAGAATTGATGAATAAGATTGTAAATAATTGCAAAGAAAACTTGAACGTCTTTATAAAGGATTTCTTTTCAATTATGTTAACCGTATTAAACAATGAAAATTTTAATAACGATTACTCTATTGTGGATCTATTAGAAGTAACATTCAGTAGTATCTGCACTTCGGTAGATGACACTCTATGTAGTAGTGATTCGGATTTTATTAAAAACTATTCCAAGTTTATCGATCTTTTCTTTAAAGTTGTTACTGATAGAATACATAAGGATGAATTATTGCTAAGATTATGTGAAGATATTTCAAATACGAGTAGTATAGCCAGTAACCCACAGTTGAACCATTATATTCGTAAAGCAGTAGAATTTACATTGAATAAATTTGAAGAAGAGTATCCTCAATATAAAATGGTTTCTTTAGATACACCAATTGAAATACTCAATTTGAATAGAAGGTTAAGCAGAGTGCAAACTAGAACTAATGGCATAGATATGAATTTACCAAAAGATGATAATTTAACAGTTAAAATTTTACAATCTTTGTTTAATACCACGGAGACAGATAAATTAAATGTTTCAGTAAGAGCTTTATTATCACACTTACAATCAACGCCAAATAAAGAACTATTTACATACATTTGCAATAAAATTCCTGTGCACTTGAGATATATTGTTGTTTTACTTGGAATAAGAAGATTGACATACGACAAAAATGCTAAGGATTCTGAGTATGATCCAGTAACAGGGCTAAAATTAATATCATGCCTTTTAACATCTGATGTATCCATTGTAGGATTAAGTGTCTTGGATATTATGAAAAAGATTTTGCAGTTTCAATTAGATAATTATGATAACCATGAGATCACAGATCAATGCTGTTTCACTATTAGGGATCTAAGTTTTAAAAATTATTACAAAGGTCAAACTTTTGACATACTGTATGAGTTTTTAATTAGACTTAAGGGACTTAAAACTAATGATAATATGCCAAAACAAAATATTCTAGTTAGAGATGTTGTTGAGGTACTAAAATATAAAAATGAACCATGCATTACCTTGGAATTATTTGTTGAAATGTCGACCTTTTTGAAATCATCTATGGTTTTGGCATTATTTAATTTAGTTAGCAATCAATCTCCAAGTAATCCAATTATGTCTCAATTATTTCAAACAGTTTCAAAATTGACCGAGAAGCATATGCAGAAAATTTTTATGGAAAGAATATTTGCAAAATATGAGCACATTGCTTTGTTAGGTGGACTTAATTATTTCTTAGAAACAACTAAAGAACCTAACGATACCTATTATTATTATCATTTAGAATCAGCAAACTATTTAAAATTAAATGACTATAGAATTCAAGCAGAATATAAAAAGGAACATTCACTATTATTTTCAAGAGCAGATTTATTGAATTATTACTCTGATATGGGTTCAAATAAATATTCTTCCAAAGGATCAGAAATATTACTATTACAAAAACACAACATATCGACAGGAGATCTAGTATCTGACCCTCAGTGTAACACAGTCAAATCAGTAAACTCCATAGCGATGATAAATAATTCAGAATCTGATCCACCAATGGCATTGCAAGATAATTTCAATGTTATAAAGAAACGAGTGTCCAGAGAGTCAATTGTACCAAATACGGAAAATATCTATAGATATGTTTCCGACGAACTTAGATCATGGAAGACAACAAAGACAAATGCTCCAAAAATAAGTGATCTAAAAAGTTATATTAGATATACAGGAGACAAAAAGACTGTATCTTCTTCGAGTCATAAAAATTTGAAATCCCTACGTGGATCTCAATCTGTTAAATCGAGAGTTACTAATATTACATTCTTATTAAAAGAACTGCAAGAAAACCCAGACCAAGATGAAAATATTCCAGATCCGGATGAAGAAGAAATAGCAGGACTAGATGGGATAAAGATAGGTCGACCCCGTTCAATCATGCTACAAAATTCTTTGAAGACAGATAAAAGAACATCTTTTACAGGTATGCATAAAACTGAAGTATTCTCTAAGATTGATAGTGTTGAAAATTTCGAAGATGCTGAAGAAGAAGTTCCTAAAATTGATGATAGAGGTAAGCTTTTTGCTTTAAGTTAATTATATAACTGATTAGATAGTATTGATTGTTGTCTATTATTATTAACTCTCATTGTTCTTTTAAAAAGATGGAAGGTAAAATGTTTATTTTTATCATATATATAAATAAAATTTTAACGTGTACTTTATACATATGTATGTAATTAATAATAATACTTTGAATAAACAATAAGTAAAATGCATAAACAATGTGTTGGACATAAATTGTATAATTATCTATAGCTTTTTCTTTTATTTCCTATTAATAATCATCACCAGAATCTTCATCGTCATAATATCCAAATTCGTAAGCAGATGCCAAATTAGACGCTTCATTTTTTAATTCTTCCCTATCTTCATCCAGTTTAAACATTTTAGAAATATACATGTCCCAATTCTTAAATACATCTCTAGATTTTTCATTAGTAGACATGTTAATTGATGTCAACTTATTTTCAACAAATTCTTCAGGAATAGTATCAGATGGCTTAAAGGTGGTTGTACGTAATGCTCTGAATTCTTTAAATTTACTTTGTTTCTTCTCTTCGTTGTGGGATGGTAGTTCACCACTGTTACCTCTAGTTATCAAACAATATGCAAACGTATGGTATTCCTTTAATGATACATAGGATTTTGCCCATTTGTTAGCTTGAGTATAGAAAGAATAATCATAGTCATAGTTTGTATCATATAAGGTAGTCACTACGTTCCGTAATTGATCATCATTAACTAAACATGTAGTTATATAATCCATAGATTTTCTTTGTGCTTTATTTCTTTGTGATAGTACTGAATTGATTGTATCAAGCAATCTACAATTCTGGCCACCAATTTCCCAGTTTGATAACTTTTGAGTATTGGCAAATATAGGGAAGAATAAATCCGATTCTTGTCTCATTGCCAGAGTGCTTTTAATTTTATTCCTCATAAGAGTGTGATTAACTTTTGCACCACTAAACATATCTAATTCATTAAAAGCATAAGTGAAAACGGTCGATTTAGGTAGTTCATCTCTTATATCTTCTATTAATTGTGTTGCTAAACCACCCCATCCAGAATCTGAATCTGTAATCAAATTTATACCTTGCAAAGTATCTGCCTGTTCTAGCATCAGTCTCAAGTTGTAATCTAAGAAATCATCTTTACAAATATTGAATTCTTGGACACCTTGCTCAAAAGTGGTAAATCCATATTGATTTAAATTTTGATAATCAGGAACATTTGGTGTGTCAACTTTATGATACCAATTTTGCAAAGTGTTGAAACTTTTTGGTTCAAATATTAATTTTGAGTAATCAGCCCAATACTTGGTGTTTTCTTTAGTCAATTTTGGTAAATTATATGGATCTGTGTCCAAAGCATTTTGATATGCAGACTTCTCTATTTTTGAGTTAGTGGATATTATATCTATGTTATTTTCAGTGGTGGATGTGGTTATTTCTGAATCATTATGATTAGGATGATAATCTAATGATTCTGGAACATACTGGTATTTTCCTAAAGAACCAAACCCATTTTTAGCTTCCCATAATAAAGCTCTTGGAGAATAAGATACAGTTTTGGATAGTTTATCTATAGTGGGATGAAGGAATATGGATGGATCAGTTGAGTCGTTTGGATCTGTATTCAGTAATGTCTCCTCTTGACAATTGAAGAATTGGGTAGTAAGATGGTTGGCTCTGTGAGACAATGAAATTGTAATGATTTCATGCATGTTAGAATGGAAAAGACAGAAGAAGTGTGGTTAATATTTGAGGATATATTGATATTTGTATATATTTGTATACATTTATATATCTCTTTGTTTTTGTTTTGTTCTCAGTTAAATGTTCATCGGTTGACAAGTATGCTCTTTAAAACTGTGCCTTTGTATCAACATTTAAACGTAGATGCAATGTCTATAGAAAATTACGTAGCATCTGCAATCAGAGAAGAGAACAGATAGACATAGATACTAAAGGTATATATAAATAACATGTTATTGCCCGCATATGGATATGAATGATAGTTTAAACAGGCTAAGAACTACTCACAGATAAAAAGTATGCAATTCCATGTAAAATGATTAGTTAAATTTTATCTTCTCTTTTGTAGTATATTAGTTGTTCTTATTCAGATACCTAGCTAGGCAATAAATATATGGGATTTACAGGACTAAAAAAAAGAACAGAGTGGTGGAATACTTATGTTATTCATCTCTATATACTAATATGTGCATGCATGTGTATATGTATACGTAGATTAATTAGCTTAGTTTTTTAAAAAGTGGTTCTAACTTTGGGGCAATAATATTCAGGTACATTATTTACAGGTTTTAAATCTTTCATTGTTATACTCTCATGAAATGCTCTAAAGAATTTGGTAACAGGTTTTGGATACCATCTTTGACCGTAAATATCCTTGAACCAACCTAAATGACCACCAATATTAGTCTCTAACACCATAGTAAATGGGTTTGATTCAATTAAATCTTCAGGGATGTATGATCCACCGACAATAGGATCATCTAATGCATTAATCGAAATGAATGGTGTTCTTATTGCAGGAACCCTATTCTTAGGAGATGCATCTATATAATAATCCGTGGCATCTTTATATTGAAACATTGGACCAGTAAAAACATCATCGAATTGTTTCATAAGGGACAAGTTTTTCAGTTGACTGTTAATCTTCTCTTTCCAGGTTGGGTCTCTCTCTAATACTTTTTCATGGTTCAGAACAAGTTTACAAAGATTCTGGGTTAAAACAGGACTGTATATCTTAGAACCTATAGTAGTACAATCAATAAGCTTAGCTGACTCTAAAAGGTCCCATGGTGTGCCCATAACTATAGCACATCTAATTATGGAATCAGAATTTTCTTCACCGATATAATTGGTGACAATTGATGCACCAAGAGAAAATCCCATTAGATATAATGGCCTATTAGGGAATTGTTTATGTAGAAACTGGATACAATACCTTAAATCATTCGTCCACCCACCATTATATAACTGAGCTGTGGTGATCATAGATTGACAACAACCTCTAGAATTTAATACACAAACTACAAAATCTGTGTCCTTAATATTTTCTCCATGATTTGAATCCAGGAAACATTTGATAATTGATCTTAAATAACTTTCATGGGATCCACCAGTTAAACCATGGCACATTAATAGCATGGGCCTTGAATCGTTTGAAGATAGAATTGGATCATTGGGAGGTAGATATGAGTAATATCCTGAAAGTGGGGGTTCAAAAGGTTTTTGATTAGGATACGGAACCTCAGCACTTAAAGATGGTTCCGCTGGTTCATTGAATGCAAAATCTAATGCACCCTCTCCACCATGCGGGTATGATAAAATATATCTTCGATAATAAACTTCATCAATGTGCTCAAAAGATTTGATTCCAGTGTAACATGTCTGTAAGTGTCCGTTAAATAACATAGAAGATAACTGGTCTGTAGCACCAGATCTAAATTCAGGAACATTATTATCGATTAGTTCTGTAAGAGTAATTCTTTCAACATTGTTTTCAAAAACTAAATCATTCTCTTTGGATTTAATTTGTCTAACAGCCAATATGTTAGTCAATAGATCTTTAATCATTGTTTTTCTGTACAATAATTCATATATATATATATATATATTATTTGCACTCTTAACAATCCTCGAACTGAGATTCTTAGAACTACAATCTCTCGACACAAAAAAGTAACTAATAAAAGTTCCTGCAGTATCTACAGATATTCATAGTGAAAGATATATAAACATTTAAAAAAGTTAGTAAGTATATTATCAATGTTTTATCCATTCACATCCCTGCATTTGGAGCAGTCGCCTCTTCGATTTATACACTCACATTAATATGCTGCACATAATATTTTTTTTCTTGCCTAAACAAGTACTCGGATCAAAATGTATTCAATAGAAAGCTAACTGTGGTTTATTGCCCTTGCGTTCTTAAGCTAAATATGCTACATCAAAAATTGTTCTCGACGAACAAGAGGTGTCTTGGACATTATTAATGATACTTTATGAATCTCTATATAGGAATATAGTATTAGCAGTTTTAATAATAAAAAATAAAAATAACAGCTAATAGTTATTTTGTCACATTTCTTTGAAAGAGATTCTCCCAGATCTTATAAAATTAATTGAAATAAACAAGAACAAGGCAATTAAAAACAGCTTAAAAAGAAACAAATTGACTAGTCTACTATTCATCTAGCTCATTTGATAAAGGTTAATTTGATACTGTAGCTATCAATTTTGGTGGATATCAATGAACGCTAAAGTTGATCGAACAACCATTTTTTTAACCTTAGTATTGTGTATGGTTTCTATATTTAGAAGATCTAGATGGTACAAAAAATGGGCCCAAAATTTTATTGAAAACGGTATATCATTACGAAATATCAACCATCATTGGTCTCAAGCAGACAATGGGATTATATTGGAAAGTCCTGGTTTTAAGATGACAAAAGATAAAATTATTTCAAACTTCATGAACCGTGAAGGTGCGATCTCATTCAACGAACTAAGAGAGACATTGTTTCATTTGAAAGATTATAGAAATGCATGTATGAGGAATAATAATGTAAAATTAACGCGGTTTAGAGCACTGACTGAAAAACAGAGAATACAATTGATTGACATTGGTTATATCAAGAAGATTCAAGAAGTGGAATCCAGTATTAATCGTGATTCAACTGTTGTTAATAAAATTGTAGAAACCACTCTGCGCAAACTTTACAACGATAATAAGGATAATGGATTATCAAATTATATGAGACTCATCAGTGGATTAGCACGAAGCTTAGGGTATAATATGAATTCGAATGGTGAGGTTATTCCATTAAATGAAAAAAAATGGGATGCTACGCCAAATCAAGATATCCCGTTAATGAGAATCAGTGAATCCTTATCACATTTATGTAGAGATTGGAGTCCAGAATTCCAACATGAATTAGACCCCATAACGACATACATTGAATCGCAATTGATGTTGATCCCTAATATTAATTCAGAACGTAACCTGTTGGTTATCCCTGGGTGTGGTGTTGGATATATCCCATATTATTTATCAAAAAAATTTCCCAAGGTACAAATTGAATCCATTGAATGGTCAAACTTAATGTATATCTGTAACCAATTTGTATTGAACTGCAAGGAAGATATTGAACTTTTTCCCTTCAGTCAATATTATTCTAATCAACTTGATTGGAAGAACCAAACAAGGTCAGTTAAGATTCCTTTAAAGAATGTGACTACAGGAAATACGAATTTAAAACCATTGTGGGGGGACTTCAGAAACTATATGCCAAATAGAACAAACACCTTTATCGATAACATTATTGTGATATCAGTATATTTCCTTGATACAGCAGAGAATGTTTTTGAATATTTGGAGAAAATTGAATCACTATCAAAATATTGTGGGAAAGAATTACATTGGATCAATGTTGGTCCATTAAAATATGGGACGAGACCCATGGTGCAATTTACTGTAGAAGAACTAACACAACTGAAACAAATTAGAGGCTGGGAAGATATTGATTCGAGGGTTATTAACAAACAACCTAACTTGAATGGATATGTAACAAACACAGAATCTCTGTATCAAGGGTACTATGGATTATATAAGTTCCATTCGAAATATGATATATAAAAGATGTAAGGTATATATATATATATATATAAATGGCATATTTTAACATCGGACCTATCAATGAAACACTGGGTGCGATATGAGCAGACGATAATGGTTTACAGTTATTGATTTGTAGAAACAGATATACAAGATAAAAAAAACGAGAGAGAGAGAGAGAGAGTGAATGTATTGCTTGCGCAGTTACCGACCAGAGCCACTAACATCAATCAATTAAGAATAATGCTACAAATCCCTAGACAGTATGAGGAACGCTCACAACTAATCATATCAAAATGACATCTGTTCTGGCCCCCTTTTCCCCTCTGATCATCTAACAAATTAAGAAAAAATTAAAGATGGCACAGTGAATAGGAGGCGGTGTAAATATGTATCGGTTTTTTTCTATAGCAAAAACCAAAGGAAGAACAGAAGGATTCAACACCTAAAAAAGTATCATTGAGGGAATACAAAAGTTTCCAATAGAACTTTCAAATGTTTTAGTTTCGATTCTAACAAAGCCCATTTATATAACTCAGCATATTTAACAAATTTTTTGTACATAAAAAAAAAATAAGAAAAAAACTTCATAAAGTGAAAAAATGACCATTTTGGGTAAAAATGCGGGTAACCATAACTCCAGTCGATTTTAAATTATTCGTTACAGGGTTTCCAAATAATTAACCAATGCAAGTAGAGAAGAAAGAAGACAGGGATGCACACACAGAAGGGGACACTGTGATAAATTGATAATAGTAGTAATAGTATATATGTATGCATGTATATATGTTTGATAAGTATGTACCGTTTCAACTCACTAGAGTTGGTTACAAATGGTATTTAACGATGATGCTTCCGAGAATGCTCTCTATTACATATAGATCTTGGAAGCGGTTCCGTAAAAAAGTGTTGAAAGAGCAGAAGCAAAGATCGAGATATTAAGAAAGTGACTCTTTTTTCACTAGTGAATTCTTAAAGAGAAGTAGTGTCTCTATTCCTTTTTTTTTGTCTTGTAATACGCCAATATTCAAATTCTAACAATTTGTCTTAACAGTTTTAAAGTTTTGTTGAAAAAATAGCTAATGTCTGTAATGTTTTTTTTCTAAAATGTATGGCGTTATCTCAAGTAATATACTAAAATATTGATATTAATTATACATAAACACTTACAAATTATATAGTCGTTGATTCTAACTAGTAAACCAATTATATAATTTTTATTATTGTTGTCGATTGTTCTTAGTTTATTTTCGTTTTATATTTCTTAGGTAGAACGTAATAGATAATAATAAGAATGTTAATTCTGATAATTGCCTCTAGCATACTCCCTCCCCCCCAAAAAAATCAGAGGTCTCTTAAAATAAGTTTCTCTGTAATTTGCCACCAACAGTCAATCCGACGATCATTCGTTCGAATACAACTCACATAGACGAGGGCTCCAGAGTTTTCGGCGGTTCCAAGTCCTTTGCCTCGACATCAAGCATTACCCCGCGAACTACGTATCTCAAGATTTCCCAATTAAAACTTCTTACGAAAGGATAAATAAACTTCAATAATTAAATATCAAGATACCAATATCAAATTTATATGCAGCCAAATATATATATATACATATATAGATAGATAGCATATATTATTAATGTAAGCAACTTCTTTTAAACAATCTGTAACTTCTTTTCTTTCTTTAATAGAAAACAAACAAACGGTAAAGACGCAAAACCTAAAAATATGAAAGAACAATAAGTCATTAAAAATAAAAATTCAAAAAAGCAGAAAAAAGGAATGAGAGAGAGAGAGAAGATAATCGAATGAATGGGAAAAAAAAATGAAGAGAGGGGGTAGGAAGCGCCACAATCAAATAGATTTGGCTAAACCAACTGCATTGTTACCCAAATCGTAAATAGAATAATATTTACGTAGGAAGGCATCCCCAATAATAGCCATGGGGCCTATAGGTTCAGGGAAATCCATTGGTGTGATAGCAGAGATACAAGACCCAGAGACTTCTAAAGTGTAGTCATATGGGCCGATAGTGAAGTTATGTCCATTGAAATTGAAAGTAAGATCTGGTAAATTGGATCTAGTGTCACAATCCAAGGAGTATTGCCCAGACCAACCTTTCTTTGCACCGATCTCAGAATTAATTATTTCAGCGAGACCAGATGGTAAAGTAATCAAGGAGGTACCTGTGTCAATGGCGGCACCGTGTGATTCTAACTCGGCATATTCATCGCCAAGTGCGATACCTTCGAATTTGACCTCCCAATAAGCTTTACGACGAACAGGTAACCAGGTGATCTCGCCTTCAAATTTGGTTTCATCGATCCCACCGAACGTGGCCACACCGGTCTCATGTTTAGAATCATCTTTATCATTCAAATAGAACGCAAACCTAGGTTCATCCAATAGACCTTCTTGGATAGCGTTATAGAAAGGAGGAACGACTCTATTAACAGAGATAGTGTCATAAGCCAAACCGAGGATCCCATCAAATTTACCGAAGGCAAAGGCCAGGCCAGGCTCACTTGTAGCTTCAGCAAAATCTTGTTTTGGTATAGTTAGATCGCCTAATTGTACGGTATCTTGAGATATATAACCATCCAGGGAACCGGATCCATATTGAATGGAAAAGCTGGTACCATTTTCTTTATAAGTGGAGGAAGAGCTGTGATCATATTTAGAATGCAAGAAGCAGGCCAAAGAGCCACATTCCACACTTGGAACCCACAAGTTTGAAGAGCCCGTGTCTAGGATGACTTTAAAAGGCTGTGGTGGAGTACCAATAGTGATTTCTGTATAGTATTGTGCATTCATATAGTTAAATAATGGGATATCATGGTTTGAGTCTGCAGAAAAGGAGTTTTCCACCATTGGATTGATGCCGTTATTAATGAAGGAACGTTTTTCTTTAGAGAACTTAACCTCTGGATAAATGTTCTCAAAAGTGTTCAAGTATTTCTCCGCTAGTTGCTGAATCTGTTTATACATAGGAATATTGTGTGCATTTTCTTCAATTGGCTGTTTCTTCAAAACAGCAGAGTGAACTTTGGCATCAACTTGTGCTATTTGATCTCCAAGTAACGATATTATAGCCACTGATAGGAGATATGGTAATTTCATTTGTTATTTTTTAATTGCTTTTAATTGCTTTTAATTGCTTTTAATTACTTTTAATTACTTTTAATTTTACCACTAAATAAACGTGATAGGAGTGTATTATATTTATTATTATTATTATTATTCTCTTTTCTTTAGTCTGACCACTTCAACGTTCAAGAGCAAAACCAAAGCCAAACAAACAAACAAACAAACAAAAATACAGGACGAAAAGATTATAAAAAGAAGGAAATATCAGTCTTCAGACTAGCAGGGATGATACAGCAGCAATAATGTTAACGATGATGATAACAGTAGCAACGATCTAACAGAGGTGAAAGTGTGAACAAGATTGGAAGAACAACTGTCGGGGGTAGACACGGGAGCACAAGCGAGCCACGCAGCAGAACGAAATTACCTACACCTATGCAGGTATATATATATATATATATATGCGGCCCTGCTTATCCCTTTTTCCCACGCCACAAGGGTTTCCCCTCTACCCCTCACTCTGTCTTTTTGTGTTTTGTTTTTGTTGTGCGGTGGCGGCTTTCTTTTCTTTTTTTTCTTTCTCTCTTTTTTTTTTTTTTTTTCAATGACGTTTGCCACAACAATAGAACCCACTCCGGCTGCAGACACCCATACATCACCCCTTTTCTCTCTCTCTCTCGCTCTGTGTCTCTTTTTCTTTCTTTCTTTCATAGAACCTTCCCCCCCCCCCAAATAAAGTAAATATAGAAGTGGTTGGGGTATAGAGTCTCTTTGCATGTGTGTTTGTAATGACTACTCTCTCACTTTCTTAATCTATTCCTTACTAATTACTTTTTTTTTTTGTAATATATTTGTAAATTTATATTTATATTTATATATTACCTACTCATTTATCTGTCTATTGGAAAAACAACAACAAGAAACAAACAAACAAACAAACTAAAACTCGCACTAAAGTCTCGTATTAAAAATTTCCTTTATCCATAAACGATAAGTCTGACGACATTATTGTTGTATTGTCCAATTTAGCACGTTTTACCTTACGTATATCAGAATCTCTTTCATTTATGTAGTCCCTTTCCTGTAATCTGGACTTTCCGTCCTTTTCCACGTCGTTATCGCCATCGTCATCGTTTCTATCCTGTAATATTATTGAAGGTGTCAATGACGAATTCGGGTAGGGCGAAAGTGTATTTGCACTACCTACATAACTTGGTGACGATGAATCTGCTGTTCTATTAGTTTCTACATGTTTCTTTGTCGTCTTTCTTGAAGTATGTGCCAACGATGATAATGTTGATGCTGCTGTCTTATACCCTCCCCTTCTCCTCATTCCATGGACTTTCTTAACTAATTCCATTTCATCTTTTGTCTGTTGAACTATCATTCTGTCCTGTAACCCGTCTGATACACCAGCATTAAACAGACCTGTCCAATCATTGATCTCTACTTTATAACCAATCATATAGTCTTCTGCCGGATCATATATTATCTTAATTTCATCTCCATCGTGTAATAGAGCCTTTTCTCCAGCTGCTAGCCTCTGATCATTTATATAACTCACATTACTTCCCGAATGACAAAACCATAGGTCGTCTAATCCCTGTGCTGGGGATTCATATATACTTTTCCCTATCGGATGTCTTTTCTTTAATATAAAACAATGCACTCTGGATAATCTGGAATCCGGGATCTGGAATGTGCAGTCCTCTGATCTTCCAATGAAAAAAATGTTGATACCTTGTTTTATCACTAACTTCCTCTTCTCATTACTTTTGGATAACGGCTGTAATGTTAAAAACTTACCTACACTCTCAGTTCTTCTTTTAGACTGTTTTTGCAACTGTTGTTCACTTATCCTTTTCTGTTTTATCTCTTTACCACTGCTTATTTGTGATTGTGATGGTGAGTGTGATCGTGACTGTGATTGTGGCTGTGGCTGTGTAAACCTCATTGGTGGCTGGCCAGGAACTTTGAATCCTTTTTTTTCCATGATTTTATCCAATTCAATCTGTTGTAATCTCAATTCTTTCTTCTTTTTCATCAATTCATAATCCTTCTCCTCAAGATTTTGTAAAATTGATTGCTGTGCAAGTGACTCCATTAATGAAACTTGTGACGCCTTCATGGGACTTCTACCTTCACTTCTACTGGGGTCATCATTTATTGAAGAACCCACAGAATCATATCCATAGTCGTACCCATACCCATACCCATAACCTTCAATCTGTCCCATCTTGATCCATTTATGCTCTAGTGCCTTCTCTGCAGTCAATCTGTTACTCGGATCCACCTGCAGTAAACAGTCAATGAAATCTCGCGCCTCGTCTGATATGCGACAATCCTTTAGCGGCCCCTCATGATACGAACCACGTCCGATCTGCTTGTATAACTGCTGTGGGGTGCTACCACTGAACGGTAAATGTCCAGTCAATATCACATACACTAAACAGCCCATTGACCACATGTCCACCAGTGATGAATATTCATTCTGCTCTCTGAGTTCGGTAGTACCGTCAGCAGCTGCATCCTCGTCCTCGTCCTCGTCATCATCCTCCTCATCCTCATCATTATCATTGTTCTCTTTCTTGGGACCCCAGTTTTTCTTATTATTTGTGTATCTTCCATCTATTATCTCAGGCGCAACGTATGCTAAGGTCCCACAAAAAGTTTTCATAAAAGTCCCATTCCCTTGAACTTTAGCTAGCCCGAAATCCGTCAGTTTAACCAACACGGGGTCATCTTGCTCAATCAAAATGTTATCGGGTTTCAAATCTCTGTGGCTAATGCCCATCGAATGTATATATCTGACAGCCTCCAAGATTTGTCTGGTAATTTCTCTACCCGCATCCTCCCCAACTGCCCCATGAGCCGCTACAAAGTCCATTAAATCACCACCAGATACAAAATCCATCAGCATGTAATAATTCTCTGCATCCTCAAAGAACCCCTTCAATCGAACTATCCTTGGATGATTCAGTTTTTGTAACACTTCTAATTCTCTTGCAACACCGTCGAAGTTGCCCATCACTTTCCTTCGATTTATAATTTTCACTGCGTATGTCTTCCCAGTGGTTCTTTCAACAGCCTTTTTCACCACTGCAAATGCACCTTGACCAACCACTTCATCTTGAATGAAATATTTATCATATATTGATACTTGCGACGTTACAAGTTGTCGTAATACCGAGGATGCATCTCCATCAGATGTTGCCGGCCTTACACCATTTTTAACTGATTTATTACCATTTATTCCATTATTGTTCTTACCAACCCCTTCTTTATTTTGCTTCTTATTATTCTTATTGACGTTTTTACTGATCTTATTGTTATTGTCAGTTAGTTGTATGGCACCATGAAGTTTTAACTGTTCTAACTTTTGTTTAAATCGGTCATTGATGAATATGACTAACGATACAACATCCCCAGTGACTCCAACGCCAACAGATATCTCGTCCCCCTGTGACAACAATTGGTTTGTATTCTTTTCAATCTGTTGGCCATTCAACCATGTCCCATTCGTAGAAATGTCCTTCAATAAAAGATTTCCGTCCTCACCTAACATAATCATGAAATGTCTATTAGATAGCCTATTAATATTTCCTAAATGGTACTCGCATTCTATGTTTCTGCCAAACGTCCATTTCTTTTTGATAGGCTCCTGCTGCTTCAGTACCCTCAATGGATCGACTTCGAAATCTCGTATTGGTATCTGTCCTGTTGTACAAATAACTCTAAATACTATATTTTCATTTAGATGTTCCTGTGTGAATTTCTCTACAAGGTACCTCTGCGTAGCCTGTGTAGCCAACTGGGTCGGTTGTGTTTCATTCATAATATGTCTATCAGTGTATATATTGCTAATAGATAAGATAAAAAAAAAATAAAAGAATAAAAAACAAATATAAAGATCCTTGATTAACTTTAACTTTAACCTTTACTTTAGAATGTTGCAAGTAATATGCTATGCTATAACTTGAAAGGACAATATTGCCACTTGCAAACAACAAATAACTCCGTCTCCTTAATGTTTGTGCAAACGAATACAGATCTGTAATTTACCAACCGTCCAAATACTTTACTTGTGCACTGAACACATTAGTCTAACCGTCCACCCATTTCATCTATCTTGTTCTTCCATTTCTTTACAGTTCAGAACGCGTAAGGAGTTTTAAAAATTTCAAAAGAAGGTCTAATGATTTTTTTTTTGCCACATTTTTTGACGTTTACGCGTCCTAAAAATAATTCACATACTCAATTTTTTACGACTTTTGATCCCATTCAATCTCTCAATAGGTTATGACTTGTTCAACCCCTCTACAAATACACAACCACTCTTGGAAGCTCTGCTTTAGACTCGATTTGCACATGTGTGGAATCGACTTGGATGTCCCATGAGAAGGATAAACCTGTGTATTCTAAGGTGGTATTAGTTTACACTTGGGTATATTTAAGAAAGTGAAAGAAGAAAATAAAAAAAAAAAAAGGAAAGTAATCGGTAGTTTGAAAATCATTAGCATAATATAATCGAAGATTATTCAACATGGCAGAAAAACGACTATTAACAAAAGATGATATGAAACTGTGGGAATCATCTGACACCAGATCCCAACTAGTTGAATTTATAGAGACTTTAGCAGAGAGTGTCAAAGGACATGAAAACACGGATTATGAACTACCTATCTCTGATTCAATCAATTCTTTAATGTCATTATTGCAAAAAATTAATCAAACTATTGATAAATATCCAGTGATTAAAGATTCTAATACTTCAAGGTTTGGTAAGATCGAATTTAGAGACTTTTTCAATAATATTGAAACCCATTCTTCACAGTTGATAAAGGAAAGTTTCCATCAATTGACAGACGAACAAATAAATCAATTATCCACTTATCTCATACAATCATGGGGTGATAAAAGGAGAATAGATTATGGGTCAGGGCATGAGTTAAACTTTATATGTTTCCTTTATGGCTTGACGTATTATAAACAATTCAACATAAAGGGAACAGATTCAACTAATTTGGTGTTAAAAGTGTTTATTGAATATTTAAAGATAATGCGAACCCTTGAGATTAAATACTGGCTTGAGCCTGCAGGGTCCCATGGTGTATGGGGTCTTGACGATTATCATTTCCTACCGTTTCTGTTTGGTGCATTCCAATTATCATCACATAAACATCTTAAACCTAAATCTATCCATAATGACGAAGTCGTGGAGATGTTTACTGACAGATATCTGTATTTTGGTTGTATTGCATTTATCAACTCTGTTAAAACTACCGCATCATTAAGATGGCATTCGCCGATGTTGGACGATATCAGTGGTGTTAAACAGTGGAGTAAAGTAGCAGCAGGAATGGTCAAGATGTATAAGGCTGAAGTGTTAAATAAATTACCTATAATGCAACATTTCTATTTCAGCGAATTTTTATTATGTCCAGATGGTGTAACATCCTCAATTAAACAATCTGGTTCTGGTTCAAATGATAATAATGAAATGGAAACAAAAGCGCATACGGAACATCTGCATACTGGCTGGGGCGATTGTTGTGGCATTAAAATACCGAGTGCAATTGCCGCTACGCAAATGAATAACAACAAAAATCATGGCCATCAACAACCTAAACCTTTGCCATTTGACTAGTGTCTTCATGTTTCATGTTTGAATATCTATGTCGTTCTCCTTCTATACTCTTCACTTAGTTGAATTTATTATACATATACATATATATATTATATGTACATAGTTTTATTATTCAATAACATTTTTATACATTCTTTTTCTCTCTTACTCTCTTTATATATACCATTGAATAATAAATTCAAGGAAATGTTTCTTCCCATTTAAATTTAATATATTCACCTCTCCCCCAGTTCCTTCCCTGTACATTCCTTAAAATCGTTGAGATGCCAAAATTGGATTCCATGGCATACCTGGATGTGTCTCAGGTGTCGCGTCTTCCTCTTGTTTCCATATCTTAATGCTCTTATCTACCTCACCCGTTATTAATCGTAATCCTGTTTGATCGAAACAACTGGTTAAGATTCCTCTTTCACTATCTAAAGAACCTGCCATTTTAACCGTATGTATAGATTGATATAAATGTCCAGATTTATAATCGAAAAAAGATAATACTCCATTATCTCCACCGGCAAACAAAACATTATCCTCATTAATAGATAATGTATTAATAATACCTATAGATTCTGATAAAAAGTTCGTTAAAAGATCGCCTTCCGGTAGTTTCCATGACCTTATATCGTTAGTACATGCAGATACCATTGAAAACTCTGTAGGATGAATAGCTATCGATCTCACTGTTCTCTTATGATGTGTGATAACTTTCATACTTTTACCTGCTACAATATCCCATAACCTTATACTTGCATCATTAGAACAACTGATCACTTGCGGATCCACCGGTAAACATTTGACTTTCTGTACCGGTGCCTTATGTCCAACTAGTGTTACAACAGCCTTTCTTGATCTAATATCCCATAATTTAACTACGCTATCCCTACCTGCAGTAACAATTAAATCTAATGTTGGATGTATATCAACAGTATGAACCCCAGATAAATGTCCATAATAATCTCTAACAGCTGAATTTTTCTCTAAATCCCAACATTTGACCAATTTATCATCACTTGCAGAAAACATGTAGGGGTGTCTTCTAGATACACAAACATCTCTTACTGTCATAACATGGCCACTAAGTGTTAATTTCAAATGTCCGGTACTTAAATCCCAAACTTTTAAAGTGGTATCATTACTCCCTGTGACAAACCATTCATTTTGAATGGGTTCCATAGCTATACATCGTACCCAACCCAAATGACCGTTTATTACCTTTGTCAATTTCCATGGGCGATGCCATTGTGGCTTCTGTGACACTAATGTTTTATATCTTTCCAATGGATTAGCTATCTTATTTTGATTCATTACGAAGGGCTGCTTAACAAGACTTTTAGAATCCTGATATTCCATCAAGCTTTCGTTATTTTGTAACGATAATTGATCCCATTGAGAACTAATGGAAGACTTTTTATTAATGAAATCTTGCAAATGAGTAGGTAATTTGGCCATGTAACGAAATTGATTATCCCATCTTAACTTTGAATAATAATCATCTATATCTTGTAATGCAACATTATCTAAATTATCTTCTGTCATGCAGATATTATTATTTCTTTCAATGATAAAACACTAAAATTGTTTTCCTATTTAGCTGATCACACTCTGATCACTGGGTCCACTAAATTCTTGATTTCTAGAGATTGTCTAACTGCTCCCACTCTCTCATACTTGTCCAAATTTAGTAAAAATATCTAAACGTCTTTATACCTCTTCAATATTTGAATATGTTAGTGGAAACAATTGAAAAATAATTAAAAAAAATATTTTATTGAAGAATTTGAAACAGTTCTGCCATATGTCCTGTTAAAATAGAAGCCTATTCTTTCGATAAGGACTCACACATGTATGTAAAGAAGAGATATTATTGTAAATACAAATACTACATTAAGTCATTGGTCAAATATCTGATTTAAGTTTTATTTTTATTTCTTCAAACTCAGTACATTCACAAAAGTTTAATTAGCTTTGCCATTAATGCAAGCGAAAAGAGAGAAAAAGTATTGATGAAAGTTGTAGATTATCATTCTTAAAAAGTCCAAAATATACTTTAATATCATAAAGATTTTTATTACTGTGTTTTATTATTTCTTTTCCTATACTTTTATTGATCTTTATCCTTTTGATTTATTAATTCAATGAGTTGTGTAATGACTGTTGGTTCCCATACTAGGACTGAAAGAAACAATATAAAAGCTATCATAAGTTCTTCATACAATAAACTATACAGTGAATTTTCTACAACAGAATTAACAGAAGTTGGGAATTACAAAATCTTAGATCAAATCGGGGAAGGTAGTTTTGGGAAAGTATATTTGGCATTGCATAAACCTACACATCAGAAAGTTGTTATTAAGACTAGTTCTAAAAATGATCCAAATATAGTGCGAGAGGTCTTTTATCATAGACAATTTACATATCCCCATATCACCAAATTATATGAGATTATTGTGACGGAGACAAAAGTTTGGATGGTTTTGGAATATTGTCCAAACAAGGAATTATATGATCACCTATTAAAATTGAAAAGGATACCAAATGGTGAATGTACTAAATTATTTACACAGATTGTAGGTGCTGTATATTATGCACATTCTCTAAATTGCGTACATAGGGACCTTAAGTTAGAGAATATACTGTTAGATAAGAATGGAAATGCAAAATTGACAGATTTTGGGTTCACTAGGGAATCTATTCAGAAGACTAATTTAGAAACTATATGCGGTACCACTGTCTATATGGCACCTGAACTAACTGAAAGGAAAAATTATGATGGATTTAAAATTGATATATGGGCCTTAGGGGTTATTCTATACACTATGATATGTGGTGTTATGCCATTTGATGAAGATGACGAGACAAGAACTAAATGGAAAATTATCAATGAGGATCCTGATTTTGATGATAATCTAATGAGCATGAATTGTAAAGATTTACTAATGAAATTATTGTCCAAAGATCCAGTAAAAAGACCAAGTGTAAAAGAAATATTGCTACATGATTTTCTTCAACCTTATGGTGCATTAATATTAGAAAAAACTGATAAAATAATATCCAAACAAAGGAAAGGTTCCAATAATTTTAATACAAAATTAGAAAAAAAATTATTAAAAAAATTAAAGAGAATAGGGTATGATACCCAAGCAATCAAGCATTCTGTATTGAAGAAGAAATGTGACTCATTATCTGGATTATGGTTTTTGTTATTAGCCAAAGAAAAAAAACATGAGAAGCGTGGTTATCCAAAGAGAAGCAGATCAGTTTTATCTGTAAAAAGAGTCTTAGAAACATCGCTGTCTGGTGGAGATACAGTTAATTCACATGATGACAATATATTTAAAACATCATTGGAAGTTTCTAAAGTAGCATCTATTGGAAAAATGATTACTAAAACAGCAGACACAGGAATATCAATAACCCAGCAGTTATCCGCCAGGAAATTATCTGAGCCTACTATAAATCCAGAAAAAAAATTAACCTCCACCCGCGAAAGAAGTATTTCATCTACCCTTATTACCAAATCCACAAATGAAAGTGATAACTTAATCAAGAGAACCAATATATTTAAGAAAATGTCAGACTTTTTCAGGACTAAAAAGTTAGACACTAACACTCGTTCTATCAATGGTCAGATATCAACTGGCTTACCTACAACACATCTTTTAGGTAATTCATCATCTGTAAAAAATAGTATGGATTCTATTAAAAGTAAGAGATCGCCGAATAAGAAAGTTAACAAAGTCTCCAGTAATTTAGATAATAACAGAGCCAATAAAACCATTTACAACAAACAACAAAATGGTCCTCATTTAGATAGAATATATATTACAGAACCAGAAGTTAAGAGATTTAAATCGACAGAATCCTCAAGTATATCAGGACATAATTCTGATATTGGTAATAACCATGATAACAGAAACGATAATTATAATGATGTTGACTCCGATATATTGGCATCATCACCATCTTTCACCAATAAAAAGTCATCCTTAACTAAATTACCTTCCAGACCGTTATCTAGTATATCACATCTTTCTAATGAGACGTACACATCTGATTATTCTACTGATGGAACAACATCAATTTTTCAACGAACTGTCACCGACTCATCTAGGGGTTTACTTTATACTAATACATCTACCAATGGTATTTCTTTATATTCTTTATCTAATAGTATGAATGGACATTCTGCTGATAAAATAACCACCACAGGGAAGACACAAAGTCGTTTTATTAGAAGAAATCTTAGTGTCAGATCAGAAACGTCTAGCACATCTGAACGTAGTTCGAAAACTGATTCATTTTATGATATTACCACTGCTTCCTTACCCACAATGGCTGATATGAGGAGTACATATCGTGTCAATTCCACAAAGGATTCCGTATTGCCCAGATTTGGGTTAACCCAACATCCATGGTCTATACAAAGAAGTTATAATGCCCCAAGAAGAAACGCATTGCAAAGACGAGGGAGGACGCGGAAGTCTGTTTTCTTGAAAGGCAATTCTCATGACACTGAAAGCGTCATTAAAGAAGAAGAATATGTTTCATCCTCAGGAGGTGATGAAACAACTCCTGGGATTGTGTCAACAGTATCACCGTTTTCATGTTCTCGAGAAGACCATAATGGAATTTCTCCTAAAATATCTAATACCTTTGGAGAAAAAACTGAAATCTGCAGTGATGAAAATAATGAAGATGAGTCAAATAATGAAAGTTTAGAGGAGAATGATATCTCTGGAAGACCTAGAGATTCTAAAAAAACAGAAATTATGAATAGTATTGCCACTAGGTCATATCCAGGGTCAGAGAATACTTTCCCAAGTATCAACTTGTCAAAGAACCCTAATTTCTCAAATCATATATCTGCAAACATGCTACCATCAGACACTGAGTGGTCTGATTCTTCTATAACAGATTCAAAGTATTTCATCCATCGTCAAAATGGCGACGAAGTCAATAGTGACGACCACGAGGATAATGACTCTGTTCATGCTGCCGATTTAGAAGATAATTTTTCAGAGGAGGACTTTGGTGTGTCAAGAGATTGACTTCAATTCATATAAAATTACTTTTATAAACCTGCATAAAAAAGGTATAATTATTCTACTTAACAATAAAAATGTAATGTTTATTTATATATATTATTTGAGATATTCGAATACAATGTTAAACATCCTAAGACAAAATTAATTGTAATGAGAAGTACTTCATTAATGCTCATCGGGGTTGCTTGCTAAATGTCTTAACATGTATTCAAATGGCCCATTAACAACTCCATCAATAGTCAATGAATTAAACATATCTTCAAATGCTTTCATAGCGTTATCTTTAGAATGTAAATCCTCTAGAATACCTTCTATTTCCCCGTTAAAATTCTCAGTGTCGAATCCTGTTTCACTCTCATTGATATCTTCTTCATAGCCTTGCAAATCCGCCATATCTGACTCTTGAACATCCTCTTTTATAAACTGTTCAAGGTCGCTATCTTTCATCTTTAAAGCTTCTTTTAAGAAGAATTCAAAAAAGTCATCTTCATTAATACCTGAATTTTCTTCAGAAAGGTATTCAAGTGCTCTCTTTTCCTCCTCATCATCTGCTGTACCAGCTGAATCAACCTCTAAATTAAATTCACCATTTATTTCAAAATTTTTATGAATCTCGTTGCAATTCTCATTTTCGTTAAAGAATTGTGTGAATAAGTCCATTAATTTTTCGTTTGATTCTATTTCCGTTTCAACTTCATATTTTTGTTTGTAATCAAAGTTAGGAAATTCATAGAACTTAGAAAAAGGTGTTTCCCTCCATTGTGCTCTATTAGTTGATATTGGCGATTCTTCTCCCACATTTTCCACCTTAATGTCTCCAGAATCAATAAGATAACACAGACAATTTAACAAATATAGGGCACATTCTTTCGCTATATGAGAATGTTCCACTTCCAAATTATTGGCCCTTAAGTAAAGAAGAAGTAAGTTAAAATGACTTTTAGAAACAAGGAATTTGGAAATATTCTGACTATATTCTAAATCTTCTACATAATTATCACGAATAATTTTCTTTTCATTTGCATTTATAGTAAAAAGGTTCTTAATAAGGTAGTTAATTATTCGAGGGTTTGATTTTAATATCTCAGAAGTTTTGTTTTTGGGTAAGTCCAAAGACAAAATTCCCAGTTCAGAGAGTTGTCTTGTAGGAAAGTCATTTATTGGATACAGTCGATCCAATTTTTTTGAAATGTTATCGATGTTAATACATTTAAAAGGCGTGAATAATAACGTATTTAGACATATCTGTGGATTGAGGCCTTTATTTGGTTGAATTGAGTCTGGAATAATGGTAAAATCACCATTTCGTAACCATAACCGGTTATTACCCACAGGATATTCATAATTTCCAGGTATGATATCATGACAACTGGCTAATAAAAAATCTCCATCCGTATCTACTATTTTAATAAATACTTGATCACCAGCTTCTTTAGAAAATTTCCTAAGAAGGGAAACTATTAACTCCTCTTCTTTTTGAAGGTTATCTTCAACGCAAAGGTCTCCTAAAATGTATTTAATATTTCGAATATTATCTAACCTTAAAGAGACACCATTATATTCAGTCCAGGGATAAAAAGTATTCCAATCTTTTAAGAGTTCGGACAGTTTATGGTATAATGATTGTAAAATTGGTTCAATATCTTTAGTGAATATATCAAGCACAAATATACCAAATACTAAATGAGTTTTGTTTGGAATATCAAAAATATCAAACGTCTCTTCGTTTTGATCAATTTGCCATAACCATTTACCATCAATCTTGTAACATTTTTTTACCAATTGTAACATTATACAGAGAAGTAGGTAATGGATAGCGTTTACCAATGGGATGAATGAGATCTATGTCTTTATTGACGGATGAATACTTGTTACTTGTCTTATAGTCTTTCTTCTGGAGGTTAACCATGGTTTTTGATCTGTTCCAATGTAAGTTTGATCCAATTCTTAACATGAAAAAAGAAAAACAAACAGGGAAGTCGGCTCTTATTAACGAAAGTCAATGTTGTTTGATAAAACGATGTGATACTTTTAAAGTATTGGATTAAACATTGCTTTCTGCCTGTAATGTTAGTGTTTAGGGATTAACGGTGGAGACCTACAGGTATAGAAGCAAGTTGGCTCAACATAACGAAGTAGTCTGTTCATATATATATATATATATATATATATATTTATCATTGAAGAAGTTCAGGCGTTTAGATAAATTGCATTTCGAATTCAACAGTCTCGCCAATTGGTAGGTCATTTGTTAAATATAGACAGTAGAAGCAAGGGTGTTAGACCCTCCTCCCCCATCTTCCAATACACACAGAATAAAACTTATATTAAAGAGAAGCGGTAAGTGAATTAGAACCTCACAGATTTTCTATGAACTCTGTGCGAGACTTGCTCTGGGAAGGTAAAATCAATGTGCAAATATACCTGCATGACTCAATATTAATTAGTAAACAGCGTAGTTATTCTCAAAATTCAGATTACCATGTGTCAGGTAAGCCATATTTAAATTTAAGGTTACCTAGAGAGGCATACTTACCTATGTATTTAACGAAAATTCTCAACCAGTTACAATTATATTTAGTATCTGATGATATTGAACATATGTCTTCTCGATGCTGTTTCTCCTTTGAAAATAAAATATTACCATGGTTTTTGCCTATTGGTGTCATGTTTGATATGACAATGACATCGGTGATAATATCAAGAGACTCTAAGAATTATACCCAGTTTATAGACAATATAATTAATGTATGGCCTATCACATTACATTATATGGATTCAAACACGACATCCAAAAACATACCTAGTGGTGTGATTCCATTGGTTGATGGAGAAAGACAAGTAGAATCTTACTGGATGCATAAGTGGAAACAAGCGTGCTTCATCATGACAGGATCATCAAAATTAATGATGTCTTTGAGTAGAAATGATACAATTGCATTTTGGAATTCAATAAAGAGTAGAAATAGCATACAGTTTCAAAAAATTTCCAAGAATATTATCCCCTCAACGATACTAGGATTTAGAATGATTCCTGTTCAATTCCATAAGGTAAACTATATAAATAATGAATTTATGGATCCTATCCAACCTGTTATAAAATTTAATGTATCAAGTGAAAGTTTTGATAAGCTGGAAGATATAACACTAAGAGATGCTATAACAAAGGAATTCCCAGATTTATTCGATGAAAACGGGAACTTTAATGCTACATTGTTAGCACAGGGTATTATACTTCAACTAGACGAATCTATTTATACCCTATACACATCATTATTGAGCATAGATGGTTTTCTTCACATAATTATTGCATATGGTTGAATATTGTAACATTGCCCTTCCCCCCTGAGATCGAAGTACCTGTACAGATACCTAACTATATTTTAGATATACCTACATATTCATATACACATATTTATTTGAAACGTCATCAATATATTATTAAGAAGTACAGATTGAGGTATATGCAATCAAGTAATCTCCATCATGTGAAATAGACACCAAAATATTAGTATCTTTTAAATATTTCTCATACAGAATTTGACAATCGGTAGTCAGTGGATTTAGAATTTGGACTTGAGGAGCTCCAGTGGTCTCATTATTGGACTTATAAAATAACTTGGTGTAAATCATTTGTGCCGGGAGCATATCTTGTGGTGGAATGAAATGGGTCATAGATTTATATAATGCCTCCTTTGTAGCCCAAATACCAGCCATATATGTAACGCATCGTTGTTTTTGTACTTCACTATGGGCATCCAAATTTTTCATTAAGGTTTTAAACTTTTCTCTCTCATGAGAACACATAACTTTTCCCGCAATTGCATCGAGAGTCGACCCCTTGGCTGAATATTTGTTTATCAACTTTAATATTCGAGGGATATGTACTATATCAACACCAATTCCTTTAATCATTATTATTATAAAAAAATGCAAAAATTGATAGTTATTTTATTGTAGAATAAGAATGTTCCTGACTATACCAATAACTATACACCTGATTATGTTATTATATCACACAGAGATCCCATGGAATTGTTCTAACAATTTTTTTTTTCTTTGACTTAGTTCCTTATGAGACAGGCACAATCTTATAAAAAGCTCAAAACCATATATTATATGTATATAAAAGACGTTATATTATTAATCGATGTTCACAACTACGCATAAATATATGTATATATAAACAGTTGAAGTGTAACGAGTCCCACAATATCATAAATTAAATTCATTAAAGAACCCACTAATCATTTCAAATAAGTGTTCTTGTGATTTTTCACTAGTAACACCATGATTGGCACCTTTAATTAGCCCAGAATATTTGGACCAACAATGTGGGTTAGAGACTTCTTTCCACTTATTTATCACTTTCAATTTATCTACATATGAAGGTACAAACTCATCTTCTTCAGAATATGCGATAAGAAAAGGCTTGTTTAATTGACCAAAACTTTTTTGCAAATTTACTTTGCTCAAATCACTGGAGAAATAATCATCATCACCTTCAGGGATCAACAAAGAACACCATCTATAAGCGGTAATTGGCGTACCAAACACATATTTGGAATACTTACCTGACAACAGCTGTTGGCTTTTACCCTCATCGCATAATTTCCTAGCTTCTTCAGTCAGATCCTCTATAGTCTCTGAGGGGGCATCCATAGTAATTGCTTCACGATCAGAGACACAACCTTGCATGATACCTGCATCCAGAATATCAGAATGGGTTAATAAAGTTAACATAACATCTTGAGCACCAGTAGAATGTCCCATAATAACAAAGTTTGTTCTATTCCCACCTTTAGGACTCTTTAAATATTTAATCAATTCAACAATTTCTTTGGTATCTTGATGTAAGGAGCTGGTACCCCACCCCTGGAAACTACTAGTCAATTGAATTTGAACCACAGAATAACCTAGTGGTTCCATGATTTTTGGTAAATTTACAGAATAAGGAACTGTTAGTAACCCATCTGTCATACCCCCTATCATGATTAGTACTTTGGGTAATCGTGTTGGAGTAAATTCAAAGGCGACTCTATTAGAGTTATATTTATGGATTATACCTTCGAAAGAGTGCATTATTACAAATTAGTAAGTTTAACTGTATTGTTTTGTCTACCACTTTCCAAAATTCAACTCAATTACTTCAGAGATAAAATCAGATTTCAATATGGTTTATCAATAATCCTTTTGGGCTTTATATATATAAAAGTTAAGGAGATATCATGCTTTATTAATCTCACTCTATATGCAAGAAAGTAAAGAAAAAACAAGAAGAAAAACACTTCAACGAACAAATTTAAATAGTCTTTGAAACGATCATCACTTAATGCGACATCAGGTATTACTAGTGTACAAAATAAGTAATATCGATACACAGGTATACTCACATATTGATATATAATGGAAGAATTACGCATAACCTCCCTTAAATAACCACCAGTACATACTATTTCACAAAGAGTAAAATTATAAAATAGTTCTCTGACTCTTTTATATAGGAATATTTGTTGATACCGATATGATTGAGTTGTAGTCTGTGATTATTTAAAATCCTTGTAAGTCCACTTTTCGGTAATCTTCTTCTTACCCTTTCTTCTGCTAATTGGAATACGGGATTCAATTTTACCTGAGCTTTGTAGTTTTCTCACATTATCGTACAGCAGATTACCTTCTGGTCTTAATTTTCTTAATGAATCAGATAATTCATCACTGAATTTAATTTCCAGTCTTTCTTCTAGGACCCCATACTTCGTACCTAATTTATTTCTACTATGTTTTCTTTTTTTTTCTATCTTATCAATAGAAGAACCAATAGATGACATTGATCTTTCAAGTTCTTCACTGTATTCTTCAACCTTCTCTAATTCATGTAGTTGTCTCCTTAATTTTTTCAATTCTTGATGCAATTTAACTTTCTCTTCGTGCCTCTTTGCCTTGTTTCTTTGATATTTAGTTTTCTTTTTATTCTTAGTTGGGGCATTTACAGACAATTTAGTCAAATCCTCCTCACTGTTTTGATCAATAGATTCATCTATATCTTCGTCCTCATCATCATCTTCAGAATCTTCCTCCTCATTATCATCGAGCGTTTCCATTAAATGTTTAATCTTTTCTCTATAAGCTTCCATTTTTAATCTTTGTTCTTCTTTCACTTTCTCTATGTTATATTCATTTTCTATTAACTCAGACCATTCTTTCTTGGATGGATTATACGATTTCCCTGCATGTGGGATCGTTTCAACTTCTCTAACTTGAATAGGTTTTTGTTTTAAAGTATTTGGAACCACAGTAGCCACTGACCAACCAGTAGTGGATTTATCTATAAGATCTTTAAATGTTGGTTCAGGAGATTTTACAACAATACCAGAACGGGATACTACTTTCTTGTCATTGGCAACAGTGGAGGAACCGTCATCGTTCCATATATCATGAGGAGTTGATTTAACCAAACCTTCTTTATCGATTCTATTTTTCAATTTAGATTCTCCAACACGCTTACCAGCTAATGCCATCAACTTATTCAATTCTTTCTTAGAGACACCTTGAACATTTTTTTTATTTTTAGTAATCTTATCAACAGAACTGTGCAATGGATGTAAAAGTGCATCAACTTTAGATTTACTTTTAATAGAATCCAGGATTTCAGAACTCTTCAAATTCTTTTTGATTTGCTTTCTTTTAATCAGTTTTGATTTCAAGATCTCGTCACCTTGAGTATCAATCTGGAATAAAGATTGGTCATCCAGTTCTGTTAGATCTTTTGTACCGTGTGTTATCTCCAAATCAATTTTCTTTTCAATGGATTTTTCAATATCTGTTAAATCAATATTTTTTCTCCACGCTCTCTTCCCCTTCCTAGAAGATTGTTTATACTGATTAGGCCTATCAGACACAGACATTGTTATTTACAGAATGGATAAAACAGAAAAATATTTGTGGATATGTAAAGAATAGACTAATGAATTTTTGTAGTTCACAGGTGCAATATCTTTTTTTATTTATATTTTTTTTTTTGGTTCTTATGTGCTATTTTGTACCGTATTTATTAGGTAAATATTCACCTAATAAAGAATCAGATAAAAAGGAAGAAGTAATGGTAAATCAGACACTAAATTCCAGCAAACCTTATAGCATTGTTTGAGAAATGATAAAACATGGTATTAAATAGTGATGCTCATCGCAAAAAGAAAAAATATTCTAATATATTATAACGTATAAAAAACATACAATTATTTTCCATTTCAGAAAATTTTCAATTTTTCTTCTTTTTTTTTTTTTTTCCTTCGACTCAATCAATAAAAAAAGAAACGTGCTAACTTCTCGAGCGACGACTTAAGAGAAAGTAACACTAAACAGCAGTGAAGCTAGTTAAACTGGTTGAAGATATCTATCTATATACCTATATATATAGGTATGGAAGAGCTGTGGTTATTAATGTTAACTGATGTAATAACAGACTTAAAAATGAGTATAATATAAAAAGTAAATATTCACTCAGCTATGTATTAACATCATGCTTTAAAATTCAAAATATATAATAAAAAGGTAACTTGAAAATCTATAACAAAAATAGTTGAGTTATTTCATTAATATTTTATTTATTTCATTTTCAAATACACAAACAATAAAATTGTTCCAAAAGATAAAACAAAAAAGATCTCATAATAATAACACTACTAATTCTAATAACATTACTTGAAAAAAGACAAAAGAAAGGATAAAGAATGGTTGAAATAGGACAATAAAGTAACAGAGATAAAAAAAAAAAAAAAGAATAAGAGATGTAATGAAAACAACACTAACACATTAACTCCATATATAGTTATAAAAAATTAATGTATTAATATCTTTCAACTTCTTTCGCAATCTTACAAGACAATTTCTTGTTCATTATCCCATAATTCTCTTTTAAATCTCCAGTGAACAGATTTCAAACCTTCCTTCTTATCTTCTTTATCACCAATCAAAGTACCACTGGGGACATTCTTAGTCGATAGGTTGAATTTGGATGCCAATTTGATAAAAATATCATCAGGTTGTGGACGTTCTTTAACATGATCACTATCATTGCTTTCATTATCATTTGCATTTTCGTTACTGTTTTCATCTTCATTGTTTACATCATCTGAGTAATCGACATCACTAAACCAACGTCTTTGCCAACTAATACCTTTAGCTTCCTCTTGTCTTCTCAATTCTCTTTGACTCTCTTCTAGTTCAGTTTTTGCCTTAGCAATGCCTTCGAAATCATTGGCTTTGATGGCTTCTGCAGTAGGCAACCAAGCCTTTCTAGATTCTAAAGGATGTTGATCTTCAATTGGTTTAACGTACAAATGTTCAGCAACACACTTTTCAGCATCATAGAACATTACCGGATCTGTTTTTTTACCATTTGGCAAGTGTTTAACTAAAGTAGATTGACCAGACCATTGACCAGAGATGGTATATATTGGGTCTTTACTCTTACATGACCAAGCATTTGCATTTTGATAGATTTTAGCTTTGAAAGAATTCTTCTTACCAGAGAAATAACCTCTACCAGAGAACTCGATAACTGTGAATAGGTCGTTTGAACATTGAATGTACGATTTACCTTCCAATTCAACAAATGGAGATGCCACTAAGATACCTTCAATATGTAAAGGTGGTGGGGTCATTAAATACTGTTCACCCTTCACGTCCAAAATGGTATGACCAAATTGTTTGACGGTCAACATTAAAGATTTTGTGAAAGAAGCTTTAACTTGGTTATAGCCTTGTAATTTGACGTTATTTTTGTCATTAAAGATAGTGTATGCTGTGACTGGAGGATGATGAGAGACTTGTTCGCTTAAAAGGACGGTCTCACCAAAATCTGGATTAATTTTATTTTCCCACTTACCGACAAATAATTCGCCTAAAAATGGGTTTAAAGGTTTCTTTTCAGAACCCATAGTTTCATTTCTTGAACAATATTGAGATTTCAAAGTCGAAATAAACCATTTGGTAACTAAAAGCATTCTTGCGATATCTGCAGATTCGACACTTTCATCTAAATCTTTAACATAATCTTTAAAATTCGTCTCATTAACAAAAGATGGATTTAAAAATAAATCTGGGTGTTCAGCCCAATATTGAGAATATTCGGTTAAAGAGATTGGAGCTAAAATGAATGGAGGAGCAGTTAAAGAAGATAAATCACCGTTGAAGGATGCAATTGACTTCAAAAATGAAGTCCATGTAGAACTACTAGCGTATTGAGACATGATAAATTTATAATATTGAAGAGGGTGTAAATCACTCTGTTTTGGTGTACAGTGAGTCTATCCGAAAGCAAAATAAAAATAAAAAAAAATAAAAAGGAAAAAGAAAAGAGAAAAGAGGAAAGGATATAGAGAGGTTTGTTATACTTCTTCTTCTTCTTTTTTGATACCCTACTTGTTCTTCGGTATTATATAAAAGTTGACTTATTAAATTAACAGTTGTGTTAATACTTGTAAATATAATAATATTTAATATATTGGAAAGGACAGAAGAAACACCAGACAGGAAGAAAAAAACAAATAATTGGTAGAAGAAGCACTACCAAAAAAAGAGCAAAGGAAAACGAAAATCTTAACAAATTCTTCTTTTTTTCTTACCAATTTCAATCTTTAATTTTTTCTGTTTGTTTATTTTGTTGAAATTCTTTGAAAACTTTCCTTCCTTTTGAGTGATTTAATAATTAAACTAAATAACGAAAAATTCAAATCCAAAGGGAAACCCAAACGAGGAAAGAAATAAGAAAAAAAAAAAAAAAAAAACAAAGAAATTGTCACGTCAATCAATTTTTCCGCTGGTGTTTCCGCCGGTTTGTCGGAATATTTCCGCTTGTTTTCCTGTCATTTTCCGTTTATTTGATATATCGAAGCAAATCAGTAATATCATGTAGCACGGCCAGTGATCTTATATTTTTTTCACTTTATACATAATTATATTATTACATTTGACGAATCACTTTATATTTAAACGAAACTCCGATTATGATCTTTTGTAAAAACGTCGGTAGATTACGTTTCATTTTCTATGTTTTTTTATTGAGTGGTGTGCGTGTAAGAGGGTAGTGTTAAATATTCTAATTTTGTTTAGGGTTGGCTGTCACATTAAGTAGAACTATGCTTAGACCTTTTAGGTGGCCTATGTGAATGTGTTGTGTATAACAGTGTTGTCAATATGAAAGGTTATACATACATACATACATATTTATATATATATATGTATGTATCTATTCTGAATCTGCTATATTTTCATACTTCTACGTTTGAAAAAATCAATAACTTTTCTTGTTCTAGAAATGGCTTGATAATTATGTGGTGCAGAGGTCACATTGATAGATTCATATGTAGGTGTCTCATCTTCAATTATCACAGGCTGTGTAACTATTACGGATGATCTTTTTACATTATGTCTAGTATTGGAATGTTTATACCTATGCCTATTTGTATTACTCTTCGAATTAGTCATGCTATAACTTAGTTGTTCACAATTTGCATCAATTTCATTATTTTTCTTTGATGAATTATTGCTACATACTTCTTTAATCGTAGATGAACTTAGCTTGAGTATCGGTGCTGTTGTTGTGGTTGCATACATACTGTATGGTCTTCCAGATCTCTTATTTTTATAATTTCCATTCGTATGCTTTTCACTTTCATTATCATTGATTGTGATATGTTCTTGCACCCTTTTAATTAATGTTTCAATATCTCCATTTGTCTTCATTATATCCCCATTAGCATTGACATCTGTATCAACAGACATCTTACTGAATATTGATGACGTTTTCCTGGTCATCAATTTTGGTGATTCACCATTTATCCTTCTTATATCCTCTAATTTCTTACTACAGTCTTCATCTTTATCGATTTCTGTTATTGAAGTCACTGTAGTATCTGTACCAAAATTAGGAATTGAATCAAATGGAGATTTATTTGTATTTGAATCGCTTCTCTGCAAATGGTGTCCACGTAATGGTGTGATAGAGATTGATGAATATGATGAAGAAGACAACGATGATATATAATTGTTTTCAGGGATTAAACCTGGATAATACGAAGTTGGTCTTGGTTTCCTCGATTGTGAATACGAAATCTTGGATTTATTCCCGTTATTATATTTGATATGGCTAGACACAACAATTGAATTCTTAAAGTTGGAATCGTCTGATTTTAAAGGACTTATATTAATTTGCTCATTATTAGGTTCTGATAAAGATACTGGTGTAATGAAATTAATATCTGGATTTTTACTGTTATATTGGCTGTTGTTGTTAATATTATGATGATGCTTAGGAATATTATTATTATTATTATTATTATCATTATTATTATTATTATAAGAAGAAGAAGAAGAAGCTGATATAAAATGTTGCCTATCGGCATCAACTACAGCTTGTAAGGCAAGTGAAGCAGCGGAATTGCTTCTATTATGACCACGTTTCCCTGGAGATCTACTGTTAATAGCTCTTAATTCGGGGGACGGTGATGAAGGAATTGCTAACACATGAGATTGGTATTCTCTTGGGGGAGCTGGAAAGGCATACAATGTGTTATCCATGATTAATGAATTTCTCTTTTCACTATTACTATTAGTACCATTGCTTGTACCTTTCGAATGATTAGATGCGATAGAACATGTTGAACGTGGCCGCTGACTGTATTGTTTATGATGTTTTGGTATCCTTAGGAAGTCTTTAGATTCAAATATTTTATCCCATTCTTGTGCAGTTATTGACAGCATTGATAAATATGGTGACAACCATGAATGATGACATATCTGTTCAATAGTGATTCTCTTTGAAGGGTTCACTACAAGAATACGTCGCAATAGGTCCCTTGGGATTGGAGCAATATAATCAGGGAATTTCAATGGAGTATTCACTATATAGTAATATAATCTAGCGATGTCTTCACCATCCGGATTCTCTGAATCATCATCCCATGGTAAATAACCAGCTAGCATAGCAAACAAAATGATCCCACATGACCATATATCTGCCTTTCTTGCATTATACGGTTTATTACTAATAACTAGTTCGGGTGCAGCGTAACATGGAGAACCACACGAAGTTTCCATCATCCCATTATTTGAATAATATTCATTGACAAATCCAAAATCAGTGATAATCAAATTTTCATTTTTGTCCAACAAAAGATTCTCCAACTTTAAATCTCTATGTACTAACCCTTTTGAATGAATATAATTGACACCACTAATCAACTGGGAAAATAATTTGCATGCAACATTTTCTTTAAGGCGTTTTCTCTTTTGAATATATTTATAGAATTCTCCACCAGATGCATATTCTAACACTATACCAATATATTTTGAATTTTGTAACACTTCCTCTAGTTGAACTATATTTGGATGCCTTGCTTGTTTTAAAGCATTAATCTCTCTGTATATTTTAATTTCTTTAGTTTTATCATTAATTAGAGTATCTCGTTTAATCAATTTAATAGCTACTTGTTTTGATATTTCTGTGTAATCACCGTTACTGCTATTTACCTTAGACCAACCTAATTTAACTTTACCAAATTCACCTTGTCCTAATGTTGACCCTACAATGTATGGGCCAAACGATGGAAATTTTTGAGATGGTGAAGATATTTGATTCTGGTTAGATTTATAGTTATGTGAAACAGAAGAAGGTGAAGTTAATATAGTTCCACCATAATGGGTATGACGACGATTTTGAAATGCACTCATTCTCAATATAAATATAAATATTAAAGTCAAACTAGTATGCTATGCTTTAGTTATATTTTATTTTTATTATTACTAATATTATTGTATTTTTATGTTTTATTATATTACTTCAGATTTGTTTATGATATTACCTAATTAGGAAATGATGATTATGCAAAATGAAAAAAGATTAAAAATAGAAACCGATAATTAATATTATTAATGTCCTATATTAATATTAGCTTAAGTGTACTTATGATAAGGATAGTAATAGTAGTAAAGATCAGATTATGCCAATATCTAAGGTGCTAAGCAGGTGTAGTGAAAGGAAAAAAAAATGGTTTAGTGGATTGAAGCTTCACTTATATGATTTAAGAAAAAGTTTCCTATTATGGATAGAAAAAGCAATATCAAAGAACCACTGATAGTAAATATGTCTTGAGGGACGGTTGATGGTCTTGATAATGGAGTCGATCCAATAATGGAAAAGCGAAGAACAAATGACAAAAAGGTAGTGTGCGATTTATTTTTTTTTTATATAATATGATTATAAAGGAAATAGCTATGACTTTTGGTGTTCTATACTTTTAGACTTTCTTACTAGCAGTGAAGTTATCACTAAAAAATAAATCTACTAATAAATACTAGGAAATGGTATAAAAAATTCAAAGGAAGATGTTTTTTTTTTCTTGAAACTAATATTAGCTATGACCCTTCATGTTATTTGTTTTATAGTAATGTTGTTATTCCCAATACATCGGGTAAAGAGATCTCGCATCTAAAACATTTTTCCTAACCTAAAGAAAAAAAAAAAATTCAAAAAAAGTCAAAAAATTTAAAAAAGGAGCTCGATGGTGTTTTCGATGTTTTTCTGTTTTGGGCCATGTTGATGTATTTCCCGATTCGGGATTAATGGTTGAAACCATGTAGGATGATGTTTCCATCAAAATGATGTCATTAATACTACCACTGTTACTAGGACTACTATTTTCAGTGATACTAGTGTAAGATAACCTTTGTCATGATCTATATGCGTTATCGTAAGATTATACACTAGAATAAATTCATCAGTATATATATATATATATATATATGTATGTATATATATATATGTGTGTGTGTGTGTATGGGTATGAGCATGTATATAAAATAGATATAAGGGATAGTGCGATTATAGATTTGTTATTAAATAGTTTTATTGTTGCTTTCCCTGTTAAATAGTTCTATTTGGCAATATTGCTGCTGGTATTATTAATATTATCATCCTCTTCACTATCTTCTGGTTCCTCGTCTGGTAAATATTTCCCAATACATGGCTTATATACAGAGAATAAACCATCTTCATCTACTGTTGCTACAAAATCATCGATTAATGGGTGGTAACTTACTGAGTTTTTACCTGATCTAGGACCAAATGATCTATGTGCACCTCCAGTATGATAAAAAGTCAAACATTCACTTTGTATCGCTCTTTGACTTATAAATTCACCTTCAAGATTGTCAAATCCTTCTTTATTGACTTGGTTAAATATATATTCTAAGTTCCAATGGTATATATTACCCGACTTGCCAATGGATAGTAACTCAAATGGTGAAACTTTAGAAAAGATTATATTTTCCACAGGATCCTCATTCAGATGATTTAATTCAAATAAAAAATTTTCTTTAACTTGTGATGGATCCTGTGCTTTTATATTTCTAATATCATAAAATCTTAAAGAACCATTTACAAATCCTAATGCAAATAAAGTTGGAATAAATGGCGAAATCGATATTTGTGATACAGTATTTTCTAATTTTAAAATATAACTGGGTTCTTGATTTTGTTGAGTCATATTATTCCATATATATACTTGATTCTCATTCCCCAATGCGATAAACCCACGACTTGCCTCATGTGATGTATTGTTATTCTCATTATCTAAAAATAAAATTTGATTAATAATAATATCATTTAGACTTATAGAAACCACCTTATTACCCCATGTGGCTTCATTGTCAATAATTTCCACAACTGTTTGGTGTGTGATTAAATTACTCTTACTTTTTATTATACTCTTTAACTCTTTAGATACATCCATATCAACAACAATATCATCATCCCTTTCAGTAAAAGTATTCTTGACCACCCTGAGGGGAGATTGAGTACCATCTTGAAAAATAGCTATTGAACCACTTTTTGATAATGCCAAAAATTTCTTTTCAGATAAAGCTATCAGTTTTATAATAGTCTCTCCTGACCAGATCCACTTACCATTATATTTGGTCTCTTCTGCAATATATGATATCTCATGATCATTATATTTAGGATCAGGTAAAGGACTATCCATATTAGTAGTATCGTATGCACCTAAGGGTAAACTGAAATCGAACTCATATATTTTACCACCAAAAGAGCAAAATGCAGAAGTGGTAACTGTCCCATTGTTATTACCATCATTAACAATTTTATCAGTAAAACTGATACATTTACATAGATTATCAATTTGATCAGACGAAATATCATTGAAAATTGGTTTGAAAGTTATTATATGTTGGTACAACGAGGGAACCACTTTTTTCCAAATTTTGTATTCCTCATTTTTTAGCTTATTTTCGATGATTGTATCTGGAGACACTGTTGTCATTGGATCTGTTGTGTTGACTAAGTATGTGCTGGTACCAAGATATTAACGATTATTCAACGTCGAGGATCCTCAATATTTTCTTTTCCTGAATTATAATGATAACTGGGAAAGTCTTGATACACATCGTATGTCGAATGAGTTATAAACGTTCTTCTTCTTATAAAATTCAATTCTTTCATTTTTATTTTTTTTCACCTCCTCTTTTGGAAGAGAAGAAAGTGGATTTACCAAAACTGAACACATAATAAAAAAAAATCAGATAAAAAAAAATTCAAATATACAAAACTGACTAAACGAATAGTTAAAACAACAGCTATATAGAAGGAACACGATATTGCATATATGTACGTATATGTAGGCTATCATCTGTATATTCAGACCTTTAAATCAAATTGTTGTTATTAAGACGAGAGTTCTGAGATCTTTGCCGATGATAATTGTTCATAATATTGAATATGCAACTGCCTTATTCTAGTCTTAAGAAGTATATCTAGTCTCTCCTTATGATTCTCCAGTGACCTCAGTTGTTGTTTTAATTGGTCCATTTTCATGGATGTCCATTCCGAATGTCGATTGCATTTCAATTTTACACATATACCATTTAGAGTCTCCTGATCATAATTGTCATACACTTCCATTAATTTACGGTATTGTGTAACAAACTCTTCAGGTGTTATAACTGTGGCAGTTGTCAAATCATAACTGAATCCACATATTTTTTTCATTTTACGTCGTGGGTTACTCCCTTTCAGTTTCTTTTTTATATTTTTTCCTTGCTTTTTATCATTAGTTTTATTTGGATCTTTGTTCGATTCATCAATTGTTGTTTCATTGTTCAATATCTTGGTTACTGATTCTAACCATGTCATGTAATTCTGTAACACGTCTAGATTGTATTTAACTTCGGGGTACGTTTTATTTTTGTATTCATTGATCTGCTCTCGTAGTGCCTGTAGATTTTTATCATTTTTAATCATCCTATTGAATACATCATTATCCATCATAAGGTCTGGAATATCTTTATCCAGAAAATCTTCTGATGCCATTTCTTGAAACTTTCTAACATCATTTTGACATCCCGACATCATATCTCCAATAAACTTCTTCGCATCTCTTTTTGGAATGGACACTTTGTCTAGCAAATCATGCATATACAATTTCCCGTGCGCTTCAGAACAATATTTACTACATTCTTGGCAGGGGTTAAAACAAGTCTCCAATCGACATTTTCTTTTCCATTTAATCTTGGGTAATTCTCCATCCGGGGAAGGTTTCCCTGTAATACCAGCTTGGCAATAAGGACAATAATAATTTAATACTAAATGAGAATATTTTTCAGGAATTTTAACACACTTGAAATGGAACCAGTCGTCACATCCATCACAACCCACCATCAAGTCACCTTCGTCTGGTTTCTTACATATGCAATACAGTTCTTCTTGTGTGTTTGGATCTATTTTCAATGAAGAATATGGAGGACACCAACTTGGAAATATAGACATTACTTTTCTTTTAAAAAGTTTGTTTTAAAGTAATGATAAAATAAAAATATATTCGAAATGTGGGAACTACTTTCCCTATAGTATGAATAAGAAATTGGTTGAGGCTTCAAAGTATTATAAATGGAGTGTTAAGTAATAAATTTCCAGTAATATGCTTAAAGGTCATCAAATCGGTATCGCTTTCTAGAAAAATGATACAATACCATTCAGCGCTTTTATTTTTATTTTTTTTTTTCTATCTGACCATTATACTTATGTATATTATTTTCGTTATTTATAGGCATTATAGCTAGATGAAAAGAGTACTAACAAGGGACAAGATACACTGTAAAAGAATATCTCTAATCTATACTAGTGATTAGCAATATTAGTGGTGAAAAAAACGCAAGGAATATACGTAGTATATTTTTCTGGGTATCTTCCAAAGTAGACGTTGATATTGTCAAAACTTTCAATATAGCTATTATCTGAGGTAGATGGTTTGTTAGATATGTTGATGGACATCTCCACTCTTTGTCAACTCGTACTGACTATGTTAGACTACTTTCTAAATGATTTTACACTCTTTGGAGGGTAATATATGTGTGAAGGCAAGTGACTTGAGTTACCTAAAGCTACTATAGCTTTTCCAGGGTCTATATATGGGATTAGTAAATGGTTTGATTAACCGGATAGTGTTATATTATTTAATTGATATAATGGTTTCCACAAATTGAGTCATTAAATAAAAATCATATTTCAAGAGTAAATTAGAAGAAATGTGATAGTAACTAGATTCATATATTAAAAAAAAAGTAAATCATGTTTTCTTGAACCGCATCGCTAATCTCTTCGGGTATTACCATATAAATGTGTACTATACCAGAAGTGTAATTTGTAGCAAACCGTTCATTGTTATAAAAGTTTATAAAACCAGCATCTAATCTGGTTTTATGTACTAATTATTGTAGACATATACTCAATGTCAAAAAGATGTCAGGGGAGTTAAAAACAGAACAGAACTTTCATGTTAAAAGAAAAGATAATCGAAGTACAATGAAAAAAGTGAACTATGTAGCCAAACTATCTTTAACCCATAAAGGTAGAAAAACAAACAAAAGAATTCGTTAAAATGGTACTATTCAATAGAGTTATGAATATAAGACAAAATTTGATATCAACTTTCTCATCTGCTGCTTACAAGGAAATTCACAAGAAGATATTAAATCAACCACCGTTTCAAAGAGAAATACATTCGTAGATACAAAAACTACAATATCTTAGTAATTTAAAAAAATAATCTGTGTCTTGAAGTCAAATTCACGAAAAGAAAGAACTAATAAATATTAATAGGAATGGGAGGAAAAGTTGCTGAAAAATAATATGTGCTATATATATCGAACTTACATCTCCTACTCTAGAAAGAATGTCGAGGCTTTTTTATCAAGTATCAACTTACACTCATTCATATATCATCATTAATATTCTATTATTTACTATGATTTATATATATATATATTAACTGCATAGGCTAAGATATACCATTAATATTTCACCTAATAAATATATATGCTGTAGTTTCTTATTTAGTAAGTCTAGATGCTGAAAGATTGTTAAGCAACTTATCATACGTTTCATTGACCTTTACAGAATCACCATAGATTGACTCTAACGCAAGCGGTTCATCACTAACATTTTGAATTAAATCTTGAATTGAATCTATACCTTTGGCTTTTATAATTGCAGCCCTTAATTCATCACCAGATGGGACTTTAGTGATCAATCTTTTTCTTGTTTCTAAAGGAATACATGATGGAGTTAACCTATTTGTGCTAGTAATTTCATCTCCCTGTTTCTTGGTTTCATTGTTATTATTTGAATCAGATTCTATATTTGTAATGGTACCTTCTGGATAAATCATATTTTGTTGTTGAACAAAAAAACCCCACTTATGTAATTCACCTTCTTCTTCTTCCTGGACTTTCCCCTGAACTGAAGTATTGGAGCTGCGACGGAATAAAACTGGTTTACCGGTTAAACAATCAATAGTTCTGCCTGAATCTGTTGCCATTAAGTGTGGTCTTGTTTCTGGTACTGTATCGGTTGTTGGACTTGTTGCATCAATTTCATTATCCACAGTACCATACATACCAGTGGATCCAGCACAATGTCTTCTTTGAACATAGTGTTTTACTTTCAATGAATCAATAATTGTGGCTAAATGTGGAGAATGATCAAAAATTTCAAAAATATGCGCAAGATTCTTTTCCAACATAACAAATCTTAATAGGTTTTCTTTCTCCTTCATAGTTAATTCACCGGAATTTCTTTTATCAAATAAGCAATCAATCTTCTGAATCACATTTTCATGAACTTTATACAAGTTTTCAAAATATTTTTTCAGTAAATATTTCTTAGCATTAACATCAGTCTTACCGCTCTTTTCGCTTAATTCATTATTTCCTTCACCCTCAGAAATCAATTTATTCAATTTCTTAAAGATCACCTCAGCACTACCCGTAATTAGCTCACCATCAAATAAAATATCATCTTGCACAGTTAATTCATCTAATTTGAAATCAGAATCCATTTTCTTATTCATGTTTCTCATCAAACATAAGGCAATTCTAGACTCAATTTCTTCTGGTGCTTCTTCAAAGTTTACATCCAAACTAATCAAATTTGGCGAATCTCTAACAAGTCGATATAATGATGCCCACAATCCATTCATTCCAAATTTTGGTGTAACTGAATCATTTGAGGTTTCCTCATTGCTATTAGTGGTACCATTATTTACTGGTTCTACAAAACTATCCTGACCCTTAAAATGTACAGTTGGTTGCATCAATGAGAGATTACTTAATGATTTGCATTTGATCAGAATATTACAAATAACACCCATTTGTTTATATGTTAGATTATTGTTATCAATATTCAATACTTTTAAGCTTGGGAATCTAGGTAGATATTTGTAAATATACGGTAAGACATCAGGAAATAAGTGCGGTAAGTTACTCAAATCCAAAACTTTCAAATTGGGTAATTGAGATAAATATTTTAATAATAATGCCATATCATAAGCTTTTGAAATGTTTGTATTATTTAATGAGAAAAATTCTAAATTTTCAAACGGCAAAGATGATAATCTTGTAACCATAGATTTAGCATATTGTGATAAATCGTTAAATGAAAAATCAACACCTTGTACGATTATGTTTTCATGTGAATTTTGATTCTTAGAAGATGCCCAGTTAAGAACGGATTTAAGACAATCAAATGATATATCAGAATTTGCCAAACCAAGACGACATTTGACAACTTTAGTATTTTTCCATGATTGTAAACATGTTTGTTTGGTAATTGAATTTAATAAATTGTTAAACTTTTCTAATGGTATGTTATTAAACTTGATGCCATTCAATAACAATTCTTCGAATGGTTTCCCTTGTCTTACAGTTATCACTTTAGCAAATAAATCCCAATCCATATTGTGTCTTAGGCAATTTAAGTCATTATCATTTTTGTCTATTTGATTTGTGATATGATCTGTTAATTTGAATTTCAAATGTGTCTGTGACAAATCCAACTTAATTAAAGATTTGTTACTTAATAAAAATTTGCATAAAATTGTCCAATTTTCCTTTGTAATCAGAACGTTCTTCAATGAAAGTTTTTCCAATGCTTGAGATTTGACGATGGATTTGATTAAAATTGTAAACATTTCGTTTGATAAATTGACATTATCGAAAATAATAGTGTTGATTGGTACGATAGATATGAAATCACAGAAAGATAAAATATCAATCAAAGTAGGTTTGGGATTCAAGAATTTTAATACTTGTAAAGGCGCAGTTTTACCCTTAACTTGTCTTAATGTAGATGGGATAGGTAAAATTTCTCTTAAATGACAACATCTGGTATATATGACATCAAGTGTCAAATCCTTCTCTGAGTCCACTATATCTTCGGCTTCTTGGAAAGGATGTTCATTTATATGAATAGGTTTATCTATTTCAAGATTCATTATCTTAGAATTTTCCTGATCATTTGCATTTGGATATTTGTCATCAGCAGTCTTCCCTATTGGGACGTGGTTTGTTATAACGTGAGATCCACTGTTTGAAAAATTCTCTACCTCCCTTGCTATTCTTAATGCTGCAGCATGTGCTTCTTGTTGGTGTATTTCAGTCTCTTGTAGCATTTTTTTGTAATTCTCCATTGCAACCTTATACTCTTTAGAATTTTTAGTGATGATAGAACTGTTATTACTGGTGGTAGTACTATTATTGGTACTATCTTTAATAGTGCTAGAAATCCCCATAGAGATGGAGGGGACCTCACACAGAAGATCATGTGGAACCAAGATATTACCTTGTTTAGGCTTTCTTGTTGGTAATTGTTGTGGTGGATCTCCATGGAACTTATCTACACTGAACGTTACTCTTTTCAATTTAATATGTGATAGATCAGGGATAGATTCAGTAGATGATATTGAGGAATTAGCATTCATTGGTGTGGCGTTTGTTTCGAAAGTCGATGAGGAAGATGAAGGAGAAGAGGAAATATTAGATACTGAAGAAGACGGTGGAAAATGTGATTGTATGGATGGGGAAGCTACTTCATTTACAGGGACTTGTTGTATAGACGCTACTAATTTTTTATCTGATAGATTTTTCTCAGAAATATCAGTAGATGAATTTTTTGTATTAGAAGTCGTAGTAGATGTGATGATATTCGAAACATTTTTAGTTGTAGTAGACGTGGTCTTTGAAGAAGATATTCTACCAAAAAGAGAACCAAAGAGAGACTTCTTGCTACTTGAAAGAGTAGATACAGATGGAGTGCCGGGTGATGTATGATTTCCCGACATAGAGGACGTTCTTTTGACTTGTGAGTTAGGTGTGGGTATAGTTATAATAGGTTTGCTTTTTATTGTGGAGGAAGAAGACCTACCCTTTTTCATCACTGGAGTCATTGAAATACTTTGAGAAACAGAGGAAGACAAACCATTATAAGAATTTTTTGATTGTAACGCGGCATTTGACACAGATACTGATCTTGTTCTATTCTTCACACAATTTGGTGTACTATTTACATTTGGAGATAAATTTGCAGTAGCAGTATTATTATTATTATTATTAGGGAATGCTTCAGTGGTTTTTATAGCAGAAGAGGATATTTTGGTTTTTTTCGATTTGCTTGATTTTCCTCTGTATAACCAATCTAATGGTATATCATAATCGTCAGGACTTTTGTTCAATAGAACTTGCTGACTCATCTTTTTGTCTGTTCGTTTGTTCGTTTGTTTAGTTTACTTTAGTTTAGTTTGTAATTTTCTGATATGACAGTGTGTATGAATAAACAGGTGAATAGGGACAGCTAAGGAATATAATTATGATTATGTATTTATGTATGTATATGTATCAAACTCTATCCATTTAACAGGAGATCCGATTTGTAACTACCAAAACGATCTCGTTGTAGTTTAGGTGTGAAAGGGGTTATTTTTCTTCTAACACATGAATTAATTTTAATTAGGAATAATTAAAAAAACACACTAGTTCAATTGAATATTGGAGTTTTCTAGGACACAATGCTGTGGTTGTTACTATTAGTATTATTATTTTTAATGACTTTTACTCTGTACAGAATGATATTACACATATATCTACAACGTCAAGATACTTTAAATAATCTAGATCAAGTTTAAATTTTTGTTTTTGTTTTTGTTTTTTTATCCATTGCTTAGTTCGCACTTTCCACTTGTCTTGTATTTGCTTTACAATTTAATAGGCATTTAAAATGATAATTCCGTGGTATGTTTCCCAAAAGTTGAAGTAGCTATTCCTAGTAAGATTAGTAATAAATGGTGATAACAATAATCCAGTGGACAATTAAGAGAAAATCGCAAAAAAATAAAATAAAAATAAAATAAAAATAAAAAATTTTTTTTTTTTTGTTTTGGGCCTGGTTGGTAAATAATAGTTTTGCAATTATGATTTCTTTATTTTTATTTTATTTTTATTTTATTTTTCTTGTGGCCGCCCCGCCCCGCCGTTTCTCTCTCTTCGGCTAAAATGTTGTTTTTACGGTCTCATTTGACGTTGCGTCCAAATCGGGGGATTCACAAAAAAAATTGTCTCAATCCAGTAATAAACAGACAAAACAGGATAACAACGGAAATTGGGATAATTACAGCAAGATGTAAAAAAACATCAAAAGAAAAAAGAAAAAAGAAAAAAGAAAAAAGAAAATTTTTTTTACACTTTTCCTAAAAAAAAAAAAAAGTGGGGTTGTTTCTAAGTTAGGGTTGTAATGGCAGTGTTTCAGGATTCAGTATTTGTCATTAGGGCATGGATAGAGTGTTTTTTTTCCTTTGTTTTATTTGGGTTGTTTGTATCTCTTCTACACATATTTTATATAGCTATGATTTACTTTCATTCAAGAGAGATGGTAAAACGAGAGTGTGTTAGGGAAGGAAATTAATATCCATTGAATAATAAGGAATGGTATTTTTGTTATATTTTTTTTTTAATTTATTTCGAAATATATTTTACAAAGTCGAATATGAAGAAGGTTCAACGGACATTCTAAAGAGTCCCATTAACGGTCGATAATTATAAATAATTACATAAACAAATAAGTAAAGCGGAGAAAAGAAAAAGAAAAAGAAAAAGAATAAAGTGGAACTAAGGACCTTACTAACATATATGCATGTGTCATGTTTATTCTTGTTGCTGTTGTTGTCGAGTATATACATATATTACTGTCAATTGTGTATTTATAAAGGGATTTTGACTGTTACTATACCGTTTGGTATGTTAGTTACAATATTGTTCCCTCTTATTTTTGTCTTGTTTGTTTTTTTTTTTTGTTTTGTTTTGTTTTCCTTTTTTATTCTGTCTATTTATTCTCTCTTAACTTTTGAAGGAATTCGGTGACTCCGCCAAAGACAATTAACAGGATACCACCACCTGGACCTAAACGTGCAATCTTTGGAACAAAGCCTTTGTACAACGCAGCAAACCCTTCTTCTTGATATATAGTCTTTACAGCTGGGACAGACCAATTATATTTCTTGATAACTTTCAATGGATTATTTGGATCTGTTATACAATTACTATCACTTTGGATACGCGATTTGACAACGTCGAAAGGTGTATTAAATATACAACCCACTGTACCACCTACAGTACCTGCAATCAAGTCATTTCTAATCTTATCTACACGAGTCTCCACTTTAGGCAACAAAGATCTGACTTGGAAAATAACACCAAAATAACCAGAGTTCCATAACGCATGTCTCCAAATCGTGGCCTCAAGACCACCATACAAACCGAATATACCGTCTGTTTTAATAATCTTTTTGACCACATCGATTGGACCATTAAATTGTTTCGATGATACATCTTGCAATTTCACTTTAACTAGCTCAAATGGAACGATAACACATGCTTCCGTGATACCTGCAGACGCACCACTCAATATGGACACAGTTTGATTCACTTCGCCTTTCCTTAACCCGAATAGTGAACCGTACAATTTTTGAAATTTCTCATTAAATGCAAACTTGGTAGCACGCTTTGGTGCTTCCATGAAGATTGGGGAGGTTATCCCTTTATACAGTTGTTTGGCACCTTCTCTCTTGACGATTTTTCCAAGACAATCAAACAACCCACGGTAGGCGTCTGGACTTAGGGAATTTGTTTGCAACTGCATTCTTGTCTTGACAACATCTAATGGATACATTACTAATAATTCTGAGATACCTGCAACGGCACCTGCAAAGAATTGGTATGCAAAAGGCAATGGCTCCTTTGCTTTTGTGGTATTTGTTTGAGACATCTTGAAACGATAGCGATAAAGGTAACTGGGGGAGGAGGTGTGTGTGTGAAGGGGAAAAAAAAAAAAAAAAGAGAAGAGATTATTGAATTTATGTGGCTATCCTTTTATTGAATGGTATCTCCGAGTGGATTGGATCTAGCGTTTGTTTGTTTGTTACTGTAGAACTTTATTGTTAAGGTAATTAAGCTAAATACCACCCTTTTGTAGTCAAGAAGGGAGTGTTCACTATACAAGTAACTGAATAAATGTTGGAAATTGAAAGAAACTTCACCTGAAACAAGAGGAACAACATACATAGATATAGATATATATATATATGTATGTATGTATGTATGTATGTATATTAATGTTGCGTACACGGTTTCTATTGTATTGTTGTCCGAGTCGACTGTAATGCTGTAACAGTCTGTATATTACTGATAAGGATGGTTTACCGCTGTTAAACCGGCCTGCTCTCCGCCGGTTTATCCTGGCCCCAAAGAAACTATTTTATTTTTTTTTATAAGGGCCAGGGCGGGGCATAAAGAAAAAACAAAACTGAGCAAACCCCCGGCGGAACTTCGACGGTTACAACGGTTTTGCAGAGAAAAGAGAGCAAGCAAACCTCTCTCAACTGTACTCCAATAAAACACTAAAGTCAAAAATGCAATATATAGTCCTGTCTCTCTTCCAGAATCGGGAACGTTTTCTTATGGACTAACAAAACTATACGGACAAACAACGGTAGAGTTAAATGAATAGCGGACATGACGCTACCATGAAAATGTCACACCTCCATCCCCCCCCCCTTTTCCCGTTTCTCGCAATAGAATGACGATATAATTTCTATTGTTTACGCAAAAGAAAAGAAAGATAAAGCTGCTCGATTCATCGCCTGATCCGTTGGTTGTGGGTTGTCGTTTATTCATGGGACCGGTGGAAATTGATCCGTGGGTCTTTAAAGAGTCATTTGTCGCTGTACCTTTAGCTTATTTGTCATTGGATATAAACATCGTGAAACATGTAACAAGGAACAAAAAAGAAAAGAAAAGAAAAGAAAAGAAAAACATGCATGTGATATTTTCGAACGGTCTGGATTCCACTGAGGAATGTGAGAGCAACAAAGCAAACATGCGAGAATAGCGTTGGCAGGATCTTCCGGTCTCTCTCCCCATTTGCAGTTTTTGTTTTCCCTAATAATTCTCTGTAGTTTCCATAATTGTTCGTATTCTACGTATACTTTCAAGATACTCGTTACTTTAACACTTGAAATTAAAAGGGAGAGAGGCTAAGCGCACCGTTCAATTTTTTTTAATGTACGGATATACATTTTTCTGTGACTGGTGAACTCTTTGAGATGTTGTGAGTAGAAAGGGAAAGATTACATAATACCCTGTTACCTATAAAGGTAATCCAACGATCAAGCATGGCAGGTAAAAGAAAAAGAATATATATATGTATACAAATATATCTGTGTACATATATATATATACAGGTGGGATAGTCTAGTCGGTTGATTTCCTTTTGTTATTTTTTGCTAGACGAAAATTGACATCATATTATCCCTTTTCTTCTTTTTTTTTTTTTGTTTTCTCCGGCACACTATATATACGCGCTGTTCCCAGGAATTGTTGATAGTTATTTAACAACAAATGTTGTCTATGTAATTGGAATAAAGTTCCCAATAATACACATTGGCATATTGTATCTATCTCGTCTTATAGTGAAACTAAAACAACATTCAACGTCATTTCTGTTCTTATCCTTTAACGTACACGTAGTTAATACAGTTTTTTGACCCTTATCAAATGCAATTGACCCATATTTTTCCCAATAATTTACCGTACTATCCTCATTCATTAGTTCATATATTGCTAATTTCCCATCACGTAAATCGTCCACTGTGTATCCCACAATTGATGCAAACTCTTTATTAGCTCTGTATATCTCACCTGTTCGTCTCCATAGGCAAGCAGGCATACTCATGGAGGTGAAAACACGGTCATAGCTTAATAACATTCTTTCAAACGCTTCTTCAACCAACACTAGATCTACATCTTTCAATGATCTTGCAATGGATCTGAATGCAGGTCTAATTGAACTCAGCGGTTGTAATATGCGTTTATGTGATTCAGGAGACATTGTGCGGTCCATGTATTCTTGCAATCTTGTGTAGCCCTTACCATAATTGTATGGTTTCAATAAACCTGCTTCAACCTTGGCATTAATGACCAGCTTTAACTTTTCCTTTGGTGCGATCTCAATGGCTGGATCAGCAGCAGTAATGAAAAATTGTTCCTTGGCTGTAGTTGTTACATTGTCATTGTTGTTGGCAGTAGTATGCGTTGCGGACGTCTGAGGTGTCAGTTGCGATATTTTCTGCGGTAATGATGATTGTGCTGTCGTCGTTGTTGTCGCTGTCTTAGAAATATTCCTATTTGTATCTATAGGAATATCATGCATATTAGGAGAGACGGTATTAGAATGAGGTAAAGCTGATTGGAGGTCTTCTTGTATGTTGGAATCTGGTAAAGTGGTCAAAGGATCTTCTAAGATGGATAGGAATTCGTTAATAGAGCTAAATTCAGACCCCATATTTTGTGATACAAACGATTGTGGTGGGAAAAACAGACTCTTGGTAACATTATTACCTGGATATGCTGGTGGGTTGAGTTGGGTTTGATTCTGTGGTGATGGAGTTAAGATAGGTGTCTCTGGATTTGGAGAAGAATCGTCAAGTAACAACTCTTTTGAGAAACATAGATGTGCAATCTCCCTCTTTATACAACGTGAACAAGGTCTCTTTTCATCACAGACCACATGGGAGCGCCTGCAAAAGATACAAGACTTGCCTTTTTTGGTCTTTCTCATATTATATTGTCGATTATCATATTTCATATATTGTGGTAAATCAGACATACCCCACCGGATTAAAACAGCATGTAATGGACTTAGAAATTATATCTGTTGATGCTGTATATGATCTATTGTTATTACCAAATTTACCATAATTGCTCATAATAGGATCTCTTTTTTTTTTCTATCTGTACATATATGTGTCTCTTAACAGACTAAACAATTGTTACAACCATAATAATAGTAATAGCATTTTGACACGAAAAAAAAATATCAAATTAAAATCTAAAAATCCTTAAAGGTCGAAAAGATATTGCGACTTGAATAAAGGGGAGGGAAATAAACAAATGCAAATATAAACAGTGAACAATATAATTGCATATTTATTTTTGTTAATCATCGAAATCAGTTATCGAAGAGACATTTTTCCCCATACACACACACGCATATATATATATATAGAAAGAAAGAAAGAAAACAGTATAAACTATTAGCAAAAGATGTTTAGGTATCTTCTTCCACAAAGGAATGTCTTTAGATGCCAATTTACTTTAAGACGTACAAGTTTATTAAAAACTAGAAATTATGCCACATCATCTAATCCGATTGATCTTTCAAAATTATCTAGAGATGATATTAAAAGGTTGAGAGACTTTAGAATTCGAGAGAAACGTAAATTTAAACAACAAACTTTTGTGTATTATTTCTCTAGTATAGCTATATTCTTTTTAGGGCTGACATATACTGCTGTCCCTCTATACAGGGCCATCTGTGCCCGTACTGGATGGGGTGGTATTCCTATTACAGATAAACGTAAATTTACAGACGATAAATTGATCCCAGTTGAAACTGGCAAGCGTATTAAAGTGACATTTACTAGTGAAGTGTCCCAGATCTTACCATGGAAATTCGTTCCTCAACAAAGAGAAGTTTATGTTTTACCAGGGGAGACTGCACTTTCCTTCTATAAAGCAGAAAATAAATCAGATAAAGACATTATTGGTATGGCAACCTACAGTATTACACCTGGTGAAGCGGCACCATATTTTAACAAGATTCAGTGTTTTTGTTTTGAAGAACAAAAATTGGCTGCTGGTGAAGAAGTCGATATGCCAGTGTTCTTTTTTATTGACCCAGATTTTGCTAGTGATCCTAAAATGAGAAATATTGATGATATTATTTTACATTATACATTCTTTAGGGCCCATTACGGGGATGGATCAGCTGTTTCTGAAGCTGTTGCAAAAGGTGAACCTATTTCAAAGGAGGAAACCGAGAAGATGTTAGCCAATGCAGAGCTCTTATCTCCAAAGGTTATTGATACTAGAGATCCTTCAGTAGAAATAAAATAATGATTTTTTTTAGAAGCTTTAGAAATTTTTTTTTTACTATTATTATTATTATTCCCATGTACTTGACAGAATGGAGTAGTCCTGTTGTTACAAGAAATGTGTTAATTGAGTCGAAGCTGACTTGCCTGTAGATATTATGATTACCATTCACTATACAGTATGTTACGTAGCCTTTCATATATTGATTCCTTTCAAAGATTATAATGAAAATAGATAGAAAACACAGACACCTATTTTCAGGACTGTTATTTTCTTATTTTACTCTCTTCGGGGAGAAAAAAAAGAATATCTCGCCAATATAAAAACCCGTACCTTTTTTTGTATTTTTGAAAAATACCTTTTTTGGAATTTTTCTTCTGCCCAACCGGAAATTTTGTTAGACGCAGATTTTTATTCTTTTCATTTTGTTTATGTCTACTTGATTTTCGTTTGAGGTCAGAAATCTTCTTCTCTTCTTGCAAAATTATCCTCTCAATTGCAAAATAATGTAAGGCTAGAAAAATTTGTATGTGAGTCGATGAGTTTCTGACTTAGATGTGACCATGGATCGGATTGTTCTATTAGAGTAGGGCTTTTCAATAGAAAAGCTCACGTTACGTTATCTTATATATGGTACCGTTACATATTTACATTTCGTTACTATGGTCCGATCCTTTTCTTCTTATGCAACAAGGAAGAACCTTGCTAGAGATAAGTTAAAGACAATTATATAACAAAGATGTTTATTGAACAAGTCAAGAACTCTGCCTACCACTCTCGTTTCCAAACTCCATTCAGAAGAAGAAGAGAAGGTAAGACCGACTACTACCAAAGAAAGAGATTGGTTGCTCAACACAAGGCTAAGTACAACTCTCCAAAGTACAGATTAGTTGTCAGATTCACCAACAAGGACATCATTTGTCAAATTGTCTCTTCCACCATTACCGGTGATGTTGTCTTGGCCGCTGCTTACTCTCACGAATTACCAAGATACGGTATTACCCACGGTTTAACTAACTGGTCTGCTGCTTACGCTACCGGTTTATTGATCGCCAGAAGAACTTTACAAAAGTTAGGCTTAGATGAAACCTACAAGGGTGTTGAAGAAGTCGAAGGTGAATACCAATTGACTGAAGCCGTCGAAGACGGTCCAAGACCATTCAAGGTCTTCTTAGATGTTGGTTTACAAAGAACCACCACTGGTGCCAGAGTTTTCGGTGCCTTAAAGGGTGCTTCCGATGGTGGTTTATACATCCCACACTCTGAAAACAGATTCCCAGGTTGGGATTTCGAATCCGAAGAATTAGACACTGACTTATTAAGAAATTACATCTTTGGTGGTCACGTTGCTGAATACATGGAAGAATTAGCTGACGATGATGAAGAAAGATTTGCTGAATTATTCAAGGGTTACATTGCTGATGACATCGACGCTGACTCTTTGGAAGAAATCTACGCTTCTGCTCACGAAGCTATCAGAGCTGACCCATCCTTCAAGCCAACTGAAAAGAAATTCACTAAGGAACAGTATGCTGCTGAATCTAAGAAATACAAGCAAGCTAAATTAACAAAGGAAGAAAGAGCTGCTCGTGTTGCTGCCAAGATTGCTGCTTTGGCTGGTTCCGCTTAAGTAAATTCATAGGTGATGGAATGACATTTTATATTTTATATGTTGTGTATATGATTATATAATTGTATTTATCTACACTCTGAATTTATAAATTACAGCCTCTTTGAAGTAAACGCCGTTTTAAGTTAGGTCATTGTTATTATTCTTGCAGTTTTTATTTGCTGTATGGATGACGTATGTACATTTTATCGGATGGGGTTTTAAATGTTTTTATTAGCCAATAATTAACTTTCCCAAAATGTTGATTAATGATTATAACTTGAAATCAAAAATAAACTTGAAGACGCCTCAGAACCTTTAAGAATAGAAAATAGTACACATGAAATTTATATATGAATGAATTAGATATATAAAGGCATAAACCAAAATAGAAAAAACACTACATATAAACATTGTAATAATATAAAAACGTTAACTGGTGGATTTAAAAAAAGGTACTGTAGATTATGTTGAGTGGAGACTTCCAAAAGGGTCATAAGAGGAAAAACAGTCATTTATTTATGGATCAAGCAACGTCTGGTGCATCAATAAATTCATATGATATTGAACTTGCTAACATTGATGGAGATTCTCACTCAAATGTGGGTAATCCTGCCACTCTCTCATATTTAAATTCAAGGACAGTTTCGATCGAAAATATATCTAAAATATCTGACGACCTAGAAATTCAACCTATAAGAGATTCTCCTATTTTAAATATGTGGGAAATGAAATATTGGAACGAAAAGTTTTCCCATGACAAAAAACCATTTATTTTCACTCTTTTATTTGGTATTTTATTGATTATAATTTTACTATCCTATCCTCATGTCACTAATAATAATAATCGGTCGAATCCAAATTCAAAGTCGCTAATTAATTCTTCAAATGAAGGCCGTTTCACTATTGAAAATATACTAAATGGTGACTTCAGTATTGAGCAATTCACATTTAACTTTATTACACCTCCAGAGACTTTTACTCGTTATGACAGAGATCCAGGCTTATATTTTACCACAGAAAGGGATATAGGGGAAGACACTATTAGATTTGTTGCTAAGCAACTTTATTCACCTACATTTAAAAAAGATTTAGGAATGAACAAATTCAATTATGATGGTGCAGAATATAAAGTGGATTCAATAAAAGTTAGTTACAAGTTGGATAAAGTTATTCTGGGAACGAATATTAGACAACGATTTAGACATTCTTCGTATGGACAATATTGGATACGAGACGTTGAAAGTGGCAAAATAACACCACTAGTGCCTTGGGATGATTATAGCGAACCAGTCGATCTTTCGTATGCACATTTTTCACCACATTATAATTTTATTTATTTTAATTATAAAAATAATATTTATTTGCAACCATTATACGATAACTCAAGAGGAACTGTTCAAGTAACTATTGGCTCAGACGAAAATATTTTAAATGGTATTCCTGATTGGGTTTATGAAGAAGAAGTCTTGGCAGAGGATAAAGCTCTTTGGTGGGCACCAGATGATTCAGCATTTGTGTTTGCCCAGTTCAATGATACTAACGTTCCAACATATAAATTTCCACTTTATACAACAAACGAACAATATTCTCCATTTAATGAAATTAAATATCCTAAACCTGGTAGTTCAAATCCATCATTAGTTTTATTAATGTTTAATATGAAAACAGGTGTAATAAGCAGGATTCCAACATTAAATTCCGAAAACGATTTCATTATTTATGATTTGCAATGGATTGATAATTATAATTTTATAATTAAGATAACTGATAGATACTCTAAAAAACTTACAGTTGTACGTTATAATGTTATAAATGAAGAAACGACGTTAATTAGATCCATGGATGCTTCCAAGTTCAATGGATGGATTGATAAAGTTAAGAAAATTGTTCCAGTATTGCCAGATAAACAAAAAAACAGATTCGAATATGGTTACCTGGATATCCATGAGGATTCTGATGGATTTAATCATATATTTTATTATCCTACTATCAGCACTTCGGTGGGTATTCAATTAACATTCGGTAATTGGGAAATTACCAATTCTGGTATAGTCGGGATTAGTTATGAAGATAATATTGTGTATTTCACTGCAAATAAAATTGGAGCTATGGGTCAACACCTGTATGCAGTTTATTTAAACAAAGATAATATAAACGACAAAAGCGTGATAACTTTACAAGATCCGAATAATGTGGATATGTATTATGACTTTGAATTTAGTTCTAGTACCAGGTATGCACTTATGAAGAGATTAGGTCCTCAATTTCCAAAAGCTTGGGCAGGAAGTACAAATGAGCTATTATCGATGGGGGAGGAAAAACTGGCAAAAAGTGATTCGGTGGTTAAAATAACTAATGTGAAAGATGTTGAAAAATTGTTAAACAAATATGATTACCCTGTGACAAGTTATAAAACAATAGAATTGGATGATGGGGTGGAAATTAATTTTATTGAGATTAAACCAGCTAATATTAATCTGAAAAAGAAATATCCCTTGTTAGTCAGTGTGTATGGCAGTCCTGGTTCTACGACATTTACTAAGAAGGCTTCTCTCTCGTTGGAGGAATCGGTTGTTTCGGGTTTAGATGCAATTGTATTAAAAATTGAGCCAAGAGGAACCGGCGGTAAAGGCTGGAAGTTTCGATCATGGGTGACTGGGAAATTAGGATACTGGGAATCACGAGACGTTACGGAAGTTACTAAAAAATTTATTGAACATAATAAAGGTATTATTGATGAAGATAGTGTAGCAATTTGGGGTTGGTCATATGGAGGTTTCTTGACTTTAAAGACTGTTGAATTTGATGAAGGAAAAACATTTAAATATGCTGTCGCTGTTGCGCCTGTGACAAATTGGAAATATTACGATTCCATTTACACAGAAAGGTATATGGGATCATTACAAGAAAATCAAGAAGGTTATAAACAAACTGCATTGGTTTCCAATGTCAATGCATTCAAAAATTTGAATAAATTTATATTAATGCATGGGACTGCAGATGACAATGTCCACATTCAAAATACATATGATTTAGTAGATAAACTGATTTTATATGGTGTTAGAAATTTTGAAATGGAAATATTCCCTGATTCAGATCATACAATTGCATTCCATAATGCACAGAAGGTAGTTTTCGAGAGATTATATTATTGGTTAGGTGATGCCTTTAGTGGTAGGTTCTAAAACAAGGTCTAGTACTATTGTTCAAGAGATGACAGTAAGTAAATAATATATTAAGATTGTCGTATATGCTTTATAGATCTCTTTTTTAATATACTTTTTTGACACTCCTACTTTATTTTAATATTTACATGTTTCTGTTTTAGGAAAGTCAAATTTTTTATACAAAATATTTAATATTGTCAAAGTGTCACAAATTCATAAAATAAGAAAAAGCAAAGCACCCGGTATGTTTACCAAAATATATTAACATAATTCATTATATAAAGAATGAGGTTAAGTTGAAATATTTCTTTCCTGCAATACTTTCACATTTTATTTTATTCTTGTGATCATAGTATTAGGAAGAATATAAATATATATTTTAAACATAATATTTTTAGAAAACCATTCACAATTGAATATTACAATTAGAACAAAAATATACTATGATGTGGAAACAATTAGCTTTTATTTTATTATCAATTTCTTGTCTTGGGTCAAGTCAAGAGTTAAAAATTCATTTATCAGAGGAAGGAACACAAGGTGACAATATTGAGACACGGTTATTGACCGTTAGGTTAGATAAGGAATTCTTACAACCTAGTGTTATGGAAAGATTAAGTAAGACATCAAATATTATCTTTGCAGATTTTCCTGATATGCCAGAATTTGTTAATGCAAAACAGTATGAAGATATTTTGAATTCTTTGTATGGTGATAAAGAGAAGGAACATACATCAGAAGAAGAAAAGAAAGATGAGACTACCTATATAAGCAATCAAGAAGATCAATTAATTGAAGAGAATATTCCCGAATTTTCTGAAGAAGAGAAAGGTAGTGAAGATAAGGAAAATGCTGGCAATGATTTTGAAAAAGGTGAGAAGGATAAATATGTTGAAGATAAATTACCTGAAAAAAAAGAGAGTAAAAAAAAGGAACTAGAGGAAAACGCTAAAAATAAGGAAGATGAAAAATGGGTAAATGTTGGCGAAGGTAAAAACATCAATGATGATTCAGTGATCGATGATAATAAAGAAGTAAATAAAAAAGAACAAACTAGTACCAGAGAAAAGGACATTGTTGAAGAAGAAGAAGAAGAAGAAGAAGAAGAAGAAGTACAAGAAAAAGAAAACAACAAAGACCATGTAAAAGAGGGTAATAGAGAGTGTACAAGTAAAAATAAAAATATTACTACTTCAAAAGTACAAACCATCAAAAGAAACGAAACTGAAAATAGTACTACTACTGTTGTTTTTACTACTAAGGAACAAAAAATTAGTTCTTTATGTACCTCAACAAAAGTTACTTTAGTATCAAAGACAAGAAACATTTTAAAGTCTTCAAGCACAGGGTATTTGAAACAACATAATGGGACTCTACCTAATTTTACTAATGTTACTACAGTGGTTATAGAAGAAAGTAAAACTTTTAAAATTTCATCGTCTTTTACTTTTGCATTTATTGTCTTTCTGATTTCTACAGGATTAGTACTAGGGTTCTAAATAAGTAGATTAAGAGTCAAAAAAAAACAACAACAGTTGTTATTACTTTTTTTTGTTAGAGTTTTCAGATTTTTTTATTTTAAATAATATATATATATATGTTTTTATTATCATCTATTAAAATTGTATCAGTTTTTGTTACTAAATTTATTAAATGAAAAATTTCCATTTACAGTGTGTGAACCAATAGAGAATACTATATATATTTATTTTTAAGTGGTCAATGTCTCTCTCGAATGTTTGTAATGTACGTTTAATTGCTGGATTGTGTTGAAATCGTTTCTATATTATGAATAAAACGACTCAGAAAGTCACGTGAGCATTTGTTTTCGCGTTTTTTTTTATTTTTTCAAAAATAAAAAAATGGAAATCGCCAAAAAGAAATCTTCATATTTTTTTTTTTGGAGGGATGGAAATTATTATTCGGAATATTGATTATTCTTAGAGTGAATTTTAAAGATTAAGAACACTGAAAAATGAAAAAATATAGTAAATAAAGTGTAATGTTTAACATGCACACCTGATAGAAAAACTAAATATACAAGGTGTTTTTTGTTTAAATATACAGAAATCATACGGCCAGTACAGACATAGACTATCAAAGGACCTTTATAGTGACAATGGTTGCTGTATGTATATAGAATTCTACCTTAGAGGCTTTAAAAGGGAAGGAAATTTAGTACTTCTTTAAATGTATAAAAATGACAATATTTTATTTTTTTTTTGGATTCCAGATTTTACTAACAATAGTTCATTCAAACTAAATCAAACAAATATCTAATATCAATTCTACTTTAATCTGTCCTATATTACTTTGTTTTGTTTTGTTTAGTTTCGTTTTCTTCTTTATTTTATTATTTATTTATTTATTTCTATTTCATATAGACAGTGAAAAGAACCGTGCGTATAAAGACGAAACAACATATTTTACCAGATGTTCCACCTGTAGAAAACTTTCCTGTTCGTCAATGGTCCATCGAACTTGTATTGTTAGATGAAGAAAATAAAGAGGTTCCAGCTAGTATATTCGAAAAAGTAACATATCATCTACATCCAACATTTGCTAATCCAGATAGAACGGTGACAGAACCACCATTTATAATCCAAGAACAAGGGTGGGGTGGATTTCCCTTAGATATCAGTGTTTTCTTTTTAGATAAAGCTGGTGAGAGAAAAATTCCACATGATTTAAACTTCTTACAAGAAGAATATGAAGTGGATCATGTTATTCAAGTACCTACTAATAAACCTGCCCTTGTGACAGAATTAGAGAAGAGTGGCTCTATAGAGGAAACTACAGGTAACGGTACATCTACTGGGAAAAGGAAAGGTGCTCTTGGTAGTGGAACGGAACCCAAACCTAAAAAAGCTAAGACTGGTAGTGCCTCCACAATTAAGGGTAATATTGATTTGGAAAAATTAGCATTAGGTATGACTAAGTTGAGTGAAGATGACCTTGTTGGTGTCGTGCAGATGATATCTGATAATAATACACCTGAAATGAATGTCACAAATAATGTAGAAGAAGGGGAATTTATTATCGATCTGTATAGTTTACCAGATGGACTATTGAAAAGTCTTTGGGATTATGTTAAAAAGAATACTGAATAAAGTGGGAAAGGTACTGTGCTATATATATATATATATATATTTTCACTTATATTTCCTTCTTTTCCTCAGTTTCCTTATTTTGTATTATAAAACGTGACCGTATATATATATGAGCTAATACTGATATGCATATAAACTTATACACTTAAAAGATACAATAAAATACAGTGGTTTTACATTTCCCACCTTATTCATGTTCATTTAATAAGGAAGGTAGCTTTCCTCTTATGTGTCTTATAAAAATTTATATGTTAAGATAAAACAGATGTTACATAATTTCCTGCAATATATATACATAAATATATAATACAATATAAGCTAAGAATAAAAATAGTTACATTTTGAAATTTAATATAAATGGTTAAATTAGAAATAAATTGTTTAACCATATATATATAATTATAATAATATTTCTGATTAAAAGAGATAAAAAAAAAACTTCGTACAGTAAAACAATATCAGAGAAAAGGAGAAGGATGCAGTAGTGATGTGATGAGAATATGATTATACATTTTTTTTATTTTCTTAATTTTTGGCTAAAAAAATAACGATAAAAAATATATTATAATTCACATAGCAGTTTCAAGGGATGGATCAAATGCATCATTTGTAGTTGAGTTATTTTCAAACAAAGCACCAGATGATTCTTGAGATTGGTTAGCTTCATCATTGAGATTATTATTCTGTTGATTTGAAGATAATTCCATATTGTTATTACTGTCAGGAACAGAAGAATTAGCAGTTGTGTTTCTTTTCTTTGATTTGGCTGATTTATCTAAAGTACCGGTGACCTTCACTAAATAGAATGGTAATGGTTTACCAGTCTTCAAATAATGTAATTTCCAATTTCTAGCTTTATCCTTTAATTGAACTTGAGTTCTATTCTTTAAATCTTCAGAGATCTTACCACCTGGACCATACATATCTAAAATCTTAGACCAAGATGGACCGACTTCCTTTAGACCTTCTATTAAAGCATCTTCCTCCTCTTTGGACCACGTTCTCTTGGATTTTATCTTCTTGATACGAGTACCAGATGAAGCAACGGCAGCGTTAACAATGTATTGGGCCATTGCAGAATTGGCAGCACTTGTTGAATCCATTAAGATACCAGAGCCGCCTGTTGAGACAGCGGCAGCAGAATTGAAAGTTGTCCCCTCAATACCATCGATTGTTGGTTCTTGACTAGATGTTCTTTCACTGCTAATTTGATGACCTCTACGAGCACTCGATAGGTTAGATCTATTTAAATCTGAATCCATTATTGAGCTTATTTCACCATTCTCATTAACAATAGTAGTGTTCTGTCTACCAGTGGAATCGAATGTGGATAAATCAAGGTTACCAGTTGGAGGCACGGCACCAGACGCCACGATAATCTGGGCATCGAATTCTTTAACATCATAACAGTAAAGTGGCGACTTACCACGCCCCTTCTTACCCCAAATGATAAGACCCATGTTTTTGTTACAATAATCTAATAGTTCTTTAATAAAATGGTTCCAGTCGTAGCTTGAAATAAGTTCATTCAAATCACTGAATTGTAACAAGTTTTCACGTCTACGAGTGCATCTTTCAATGAAATCTTGTTCGGATGGTGTCATTATAGTGTTAGTAGCAGTAGAGTTACCACCGCAACGTCTTTGGATCAGTTGGTCAGCTAAATCTTGTGGGAAGATTTCATCTAATAAGTTTTCTAAAACAATTCTTGGAATTGAGCCAGACTCATCTTCAGATTCCTTCAAACCAGCAATTAAAGCCTGGGTCTTTAAATCAAGGTAAAGAATAGCTTGAGATTTCAAAAACTTACCGTTTTGATCACTTGTCGTCGTACCAGTGAATAAAGTGTTTGGACAAAAGATGTTCAAAAAAGTTGATTGTAGTAAATCGAATCCATAGTTGAAACAATGTAGAGCGGTTAAAATGAAAGTCAAGAGATTAGTTTTTCTAATCACGGTGATAATAAATGCTTCATGCCCTCTTAATAGCATTGGAGGAGGAGAATTAGGGAACCACAACCCAGGGGCGACATCGTGGACGTTTAAAAGTGGAGATTTAGGATTATAAATGGTTTTAATTTGTTTGAATAATTGTAGTAAAATTTGGAAAGTTTCAGTCTCACCAGATGCTAAATAATTGGATTGATCCGTTAAAAGTGCTAAGAGATGTGGGGCATTAGAGTTAAAGATTAACAATCTCAATAATTGAGTTGTGACGTTATCCAACAGACACAGAGAAGATATGGTTAATCTTGTTTTTAGTGGTAAACTATTAATAATATTATTGAATCTGTTTAAGGAGTCAGACAAATTGAAAGGATCAACGACAGTAGGTGTATTATTTTGGGACACAGCAGCGACAGCAGCAGCAGCGGCGGCGGCAATGGTATTAGAGTTATTTGTGGAATTAGAATTAGGATTGGTAGCAACAGCAGCAGCAGCAGCAGCAGTAGTAGTGTCGTTGGTACTACTATTAGAAGTAACAGGTTCAGGAATGAAATTATTATCCTCAGCAAATGTAGAAGACATATTGTAATGATAATTTTTACTGTTTTTTTTTTGTAAATATATTTTATTGGGAAGCCTCAGTAATTAATTACCCTATATGTATATATCTTCGTTCTTCTTCTTTTTCTTTTTTTTTATTTTTTATTTTCCTATACGTTAAAGTATATTTGTTAATCTTTCTTAAAGACTCACTTCAGTACAAAGGGGGGGGGGGGGGAGGAAGTTAGAGGGGAAAAAAAGGGAGCTATGAATTGATTAGTGTCAAGATATTC